>CAWZYM010000331.1:417500-485000 GCA_963966185.1 Rhabditoides inermis | reverse complement strand
GGGTGCCGGGCGGGCCGGTCGGCTTCTGAAGCATCTCTCTCTCTCTCTCTCTCCTTCTCCCCCTCTCTTTTTTTCTCCCTCTCTCCCTCTTTATGTCTTTTCACACACAACCCACCTTGGTCCTGGGTGCGTGTGTTGTTGCGGGTTTCTTGGTGGTTGTCTGAAATCAGCAGGATGATGTTGATGATTAGAATGATTAGAATGATCCCTTTGCTCACAGTTCTCTATCAAAGATTATTGATATCAAATGTTGATAAAGTATTTTCTTCTCCCATGCGTACCTTGATCGTAGTGGCCTCGCCGGATCCGCTCAGCATCTCTCCACTGCCCGACACATCGCCCGAACCAGAGTCGTACGAGGGGGTGGTGGGCTCGGCTGGAATCACATATGAGAGAGAGAGAGAGAGAGAGAGAGAGAGAGAGAGAGAGAGAGAGAGAGATCCTCTCACCGACGGGATACACCGGCCGTCCTCTGGTGGGATATCCGCTCTCGTGATCTTCCGGCACTGTGAAGTCTTCCACGGACGCCGAAGAGATCTGGATATGGGTTTATTGATTTGTTGATCGCTTATCGATTACCTCGGTCGTCCTGTCCGTGGCGGGCACTTGATACTCAGGAGAGCAGTCGGGTTGCTGAATTTTTTTGAATATAAAAATAAGTACGTTTCAAATATAAAAAAAATTCAGGTTCCTCAAAATACGTTTCATCATGAACACATATTCGAAGTGAAGGTATATTGGCAATGCGAACGTGATTACTTCACTATCACATACGTTATTTGCTTGGCATAACAAGACGCTAGCGCGATCAATTACAGTAATGAAATTCGTGAAAGTCAAAATGTCTAGAGTGGAACTCACCGACACTGCGCAGCCATACTGCCTATCGCGGATGGTCAACTGGATCTGGCAGTTGAAGTAGAGGCCAGCGCGGTCGGCAAACTGGAGTAAACAAGGTAAACAACGATGTAACAACAAGGTGAACAACAAGGTAAACAACATGTAAACATCAACAACCTTGAAGACGTGCGCCTCCTGTCCGGCAGAGAGGTCGGAGAGGTAGTCGAGGTTCTGGAGGACCACGCCGTCCACTTGGCAGCTGGAAAATTTCATAAGCATTCATACGGTATAATCATTTATATGAAATCGACAAAAAAGAAATTCTATGTGAGAAGGTTGTCAGGTCAGCAGGATCGGCTATTGATTCAAGATGAGACAACGTTCGAGTATTATACTAACTACTCTCGAGTACTCGAGTACTCGAGTACTATACTAAGAGTATTTGTATTATACTATATTATACTAACCCATTAGCATCCAGTACATTGACTGGCGTGCCTCCCTGTCCATCATAGACAGTACACGAGTGCACCCGCATACAGTACACGTCCGTCAGCTCCGACACACACGTCCACTGAAACACATGACGTCATTGACGTGATGACGTCATCTCTCTCTCTCTCTCTCTCTCTCTCCCTCTCTCTAATTCACGGCGACACACTGTCACTACCTTGTGGTATACGGTATCGCCGATCCTGGCGTACTGTATCGGCTGCCCGTTGGGTCCGTTGGAGAGGATCTCGTATCGACACACGGGAATCGCCGTCTGTGCGGTCACTTCTTGGGTAGTCAGCATGCTGAACATGTTTCTTTAGTATGACGACATGTTTATTTCAGCCGCTCGAGTATAAAGTATGACTAAAGCCACTAATCTCGATTTCTGAACTGTGTTTTCCGTCTATCAAGAACTGGGTATAGTGATTGTCATTCGTCATGTCATATACAAAACGACTCCGGATAAATGTCTCACTCTGAAGCCACAGTGCAACTGACCACAGAAGTCCAGTCGGACTACGCCTTGATCCGCCCTTCTTCACTTCAAATCCACTCAACCCACGCGGGCCATATACTTATACTGCTCGTTTTTTTCCCGGCGGCGCGAATTCTTTCTTCTTTCATGCTGGGGACAACTTTCTCGATTAGCATTGCATCGTCTTTTGTCGCAGCGTGTCGCAATCTGACTGGTTTCTCCCTTTTCTCATTCCTCCGCGACTCTCTCTCTCTCTCTCTCTCTCTCTCTCTCTCTCTCTCCATCTCTCTCCCTGAGGCACGCTTTTATGACGCAAGACCGCAACAAAATCGCGGCGCGCGATTACCATGGTCCTTGGATTTTTTCAGAGACCACTCCGCCCCGTATTGTAACTGCGCATTTGCATACCTTGTGCTACCACCCCGGTAACCAAACCCGGTTCCGAAACGCCGTGATTATGCCATCTGTGGCAGGCAAGCAACAATACTGGTAATTTGCGAGTAAGTGTGAGTGACAGGCTGACACATGGCATTTTCGGAGGAGAAGGGAGATGGGCAGTTGTAAACGATTCCCGAAAGAGTCTCGAGACTGGTGGAGAGAGAGAGAGAGAGAGAGAGAGAGAGAGAGAGAGAGAGAGGCAGCGCGGAACCGTTTTGAGTGACAATCGAGACTATCTGCGCAATCACTTGTAAAGACAATCCGATCAATGCGATGTTACGGAACTGTTCCGAAAAAGTGAGATTGGAAATGGAAAACCACGATCGCATTGCAAACCGAAGTGAAAAAGTAAACCGTTATATGATGAAAGTGAAGATTGAGATAAAATGTGGTGAACAACCCTTTTTGCGGTTTATAGTATATATTGCGAACACAATTTTATCAGAAATCAGAAGACGTGGCGCTGCTCACCTCACATCCATCTGCTGGTTGACCGTCTTGCTGGCCTCGACGTAGAAACAGCTCAGCCGGTACGCACGGTCCACTTGGGTGATGAAGATCTGGGAAGTTTTATAGGTCATGGAAACGAAACGGTATAGAGAGAAACACATTTTGAAGATATAAAGAAAACAGAAGAAGAAGTAAAATATTTAGATAAGGGAAGAGAGAGAGAGAAAGAGAGAGAGAGAGAGGAGGGGGGGGGGAAGATAAAGAGAGTCGCTCACTGACCGAGTGGAAGGAGACGATCACTGTCGACACGATCACCACACCGTTCACTTCGCGCTGTCTGCGAACGCCGCACTGAGGTGGGTTGTTTACTTGTTTGTTCAATTGTTTGTTTCCTTGTATACTTATTTGTTTACTTGTTTACTTGTTTACCTCGTCGAACTTGATGGTGAAGCGGTGGTCCTCCCTGCGGTCGCCCATCGTGATACAAGCTGGGTCGGCAACGTGGCCCTAGAGAGATTGGGATAGAGAGAGAGAGAGAGAGAGAGAGAGAGAGACAGAGGAGAGAAAAAGACAGATACCTTGACGAATATCTTTCCCAGAAACGGTCTCTTTGTGTGGAAGAGCAGCGAGATCGAGTCCGAACCGCACTGCACTTCGGGCTCGCCTGCAAATATGCCAATCTATTTTTTGTTCAGTTCTCACCTTGACAACCTTATGCCAGTACTGCGTGAATGAAATGCATACTGCACCACTATTCAAAACCACACTATTTTTAGTTATTTATCATTGTCATACCGAAATTTCTGGCTCATAATCATAAGTTACTATGCGTTCAGTATTCTCTCCCGGGCCCAGACAGCCTCCGGGGGCACGCGCGCAACCTTGCCTCTCTCACTGCGCCGTGTCGCTTTCCGCCTACATGCATCCATTCAACGCGTGTCTCTCTCGACAATTACCAAGCCATTTGTACCCCGAGATTCTTTTGTCGCCTCCCGATCTAGTCCGTTCCCGACGTGGGCTAATGCACTTTCTGCCACTACCATGCCATCTGTTTTTCCCCCAGGCTTCCACAAGTATGGGGGGATCAGTGGTGCGTGATGGGATTATGGCAGTTCTCAAAGAAGTTGTGTAACTGTAATGGCGACCGGTTCAGGTATGTGGTGAGTTATGGAGGAAGTAAGTGGATGCGGTGATTTGGGCAACGAAACCGAGTGGTCAGCGGAGGTATGTAGAAAGAGAGGAGAGATAACTAATGCCGACGATACATATGTCATGTCGCGCAGATCCCAATTCACAACTATTACAACTCATCTACCGTGTATGCGCAGTATGATGTGTTTAGTAATTAGTTCTACGATCAAACTGAGTGTTAGTGGGAGAGACATGATTACATGTAGAATACGGCAATTATTCGCAGTCCAAATGTTCATTTGGGTAGCGGGAAATTGACATACAGTCATACTGTGCAGGAAATAACGTGAATCACATGCTAGTCTATAGGTGAAATCTACATAACAAAATGAATACAGAATACTCACCGAGAATCGCATTGTCAACGGCCACGGATGCCGATGAAAGGGCCTGTGAGAAGTAAGTGTAGCGTGATTACAATAAATCAATAACACGCAATTGAGTAATCACAAAATCGTTTTCGCAAGAGGTACTCGGTACTCCGCACTGAGTGAGATTACTGTAACGCATAAACTCACGATAATGGCCGTGGAACAAAGGAGTTGGATCCACATCGGTTCTTTCTTCCTGAAAAAAAGAGAGAAAAAATTAAAATACAGTAAGTCAAAACAACTTCACGAAGGAGGAGGGAAAGTGTCGTGTTTCTTCGGCGCTTCCGGCGCGCGCCTTATATAGCGCCGCCCACTCTACCCTCTCCTCTCGCGCACTGTCTGCGCGCTCCTCTCCTGTCACACTCTCTTCGCCTCGTCGTGTCTGACCATCCCCTCCTCGCGCACTCTCTCCGCACTCTCACCTGGAGACATTTACATAGGCACAGTTACGTAATTGGTGGTTTTTGACGGCGCCGCCGTTTTTGGAAAAAGAGCGATGAGACCGGAAAAAAGAGAGATTGACAAGGGAAGAAAGTGTTGTATAGAAAGTGAAACTGGCAGTTTCGGTTTGTGATAGTTTAAACTGACAAGAAGCAAAAACTACAGACTGTAGTAATAGACATACGTTTATATCTAAAATCATCATGACATCATACATCAAAGAGAGACACGCGCGTTTGATTGGTAATGTACACTGAAATTTCAATTAGAAAAACTTAATGTGAAAGTGTGAAAGTGTAAAATCTAACGAAACACTTACATTCATTACACACAACACATCTATTAGACAGCATGTTAAATGATTCTTTTTCCCCAGAATCAAAACGTGCTGTCTCCATTTTTTTTTTTCGAGTGAAATGACGATTTACGATGTTTATCGCGCCGTTTCCGAACGGGCTTCATCCTCGCGATAATAGCGGGCCTGATTGTCATTATGTGACTTTATTTCCTCACATCCACATGTGATTCTCCCCCTCCCTCTCTCCCCCTCTATCTCTCCCTCTCTCCCTCTCTATCTTCCCTGAAGCCGTAAAATTCATATGTGCGAATTTGAGTGGCGTTCGTTGTGTGGCGTGTTATAGGCATGACATGCATGATTTGTCGGTAGGAATTGACGAGTCGATCGTCTTCCACCGACAACACGTTCACACACCACCCAACAGAAGCTAGCTGTTCTCGGTTCTCTACATCTAAATATGCCTAAGCTTCCTAAGCTATATTCCGTTTGAACTCTCCTCATTTATCTCCGAAAAATCTTTACGTTATCCAATAGTTTTACAGAATTCTGTTTGATTGAAGCATGTTATTGTCTGGTTTATAAATAATTTTGTTATACTTGTTCAAAACAGTTTTTTTTTACGCCGTCTTGTACTTTGTGTTTTGTTCTTCTTTTTTCTCTCCTTTCCCGCATGTCTAACTATGAAATTTCCACCCCTGATTCCTGATTGTTTCCTTCTTCGGACACAGAAGGACAGAAGGACCTCCACCCCTCATTTTGGCTTGCTTTTGTGCCACCTTCACATACACTTTCCGGGCATCGCCCAATGTGTGCCTTCTATCCCCCCCCCTCTCTCTCTCTCTCTCTCTTTCTCTCCCTATATTCGATGAAGAAATTGCGTGGCCGAGGCGTGTGTGTTTCATTTATTCCAATTCCATGTTATCTATCAATTCGTCACCGTAGGGAGACAGACAGAGATAGTAAGGTGGATAAGGAGTGAGAGTGAATGAGTAAGAGAGTCATGCTTTCCACCGCCCTATTTTCGCCATCCACACTATTCATCGCAATGTCTGTACATTGTGCAAACGTGTGTGTGTTTTTTTGTTGATTAGAAGCATTGAGGCGGCGGCGCCACTGATTTGCCCAATTTCGACGATGCATTTTCGCATCTCCAGAATCCCTAGCAACTCTCGGCGGATTAGATTACTAAGTAACTTGCTCCCAACAAAGTGGTCTGCCTAAGTTTCTGAGTGCATTTAAAGTTTGGCAGTAATGGATTTGAGCAAATATTTTTGTCACTGGTTCCTAAATGTGGTGGAGTAGATTCGAATTAACGCCCAGACGTTTCTGAAATGTTGACTGGTGGCCAAGTGGCGAGCATTCATACGCTCATATAGTATGCCCGGCGCTTGGATGCATTCTGAAAAGACCGAATATCGGGCGATAGGTCGAGTGAGCTTTTGATGTCATCGCCGAGTCGCGCCCTCATCTCTCTCTCTCTCTCTCTCTCTCTCTCTCTCTCTCTTTTCATACTTGACACGCGCTTCCTCATAACCATATTGGGGCTTGGGCGGTCAGAGTCGAGATGTATCATGTTTGTTAGAGTCGCTTCGCCTGCTCATTCCCATGTTTCTTGTTCTCCCTCTCTCTCTCCCTCTCTCTCTCTCTCTCTCTCTCTCTCTTTCTCTCTCTCTCCCTCTCTAAATCTAATTTTCCAGCAGTGGATATTATTGTGTACTGGAGTGTAAATAACACAAACTCCTTACTGTAAATGGGCAATTTGCATAATTGTTTCCTCAGTTCTATTTTCGAATGTGTGTGATCCAAAAGTGTTACATTGTCGATGATATATCATTTCACGATGCATGTATTTTTGATGTTTTGTGGTATGATCCAATAACTCCCACTGCAATCCACACACGCAATCAGTGCTAGACTAAGTAATTCCAGTCTGCCCATCGAAGACTTGTAGTCACCATGCTGTCTGGCAGATGGGAGAGGAAATGCGCGCTAGACAGGATACCAGTTGGCAACTTATGAATCTGTTTATCTGTTAGGTCTACCGTTAGACATCTAGAGATGACGCAGATCTAAGAATGGAGACAGACAGACATGCTCGCGGCTGTTTCCCACGCTCAGGTCGCTAGCTCAAAGTCAAAGTCAAAGTCCAAGTCCCTCAGATAAGGCGGGGCTTCACAAACAATTACGAGTTTGATGCTTAAACTTGAAACGTTATGCTTTATGCTTTATGACTTTAGGTAGTTCAGACACGGTCAAGTACAACCGAATCATCAATACATATGATCACCAGTTTTTGCACATATCAATACTTTTTTGTTGAGTTAGTTCTGTTTATTTCCTTGTAAACCTAAAGATAAAGAATATTATATTACACCGACGTCAGCAAAAAAATGCGTACAGGAAGTCCGCGCGTTTTCAATCCTTTTCCGGGAAATTCGAGGACGTATCGTTTTCATTTGCAGCTGTCTATTATTAAAAAAGCACCTGACAAAACTTTTTTAAACTGTTATATAGACCTTTACCATTTACGCGAACCTCCATACGACCATACGAATGTAAGCCAAAGGTACAACACATCTGAGTTGGCTATTTCCGTTCGGGCCTTTTCCCTCTCACTATTTCCCCGGGTCTCATTCAATTTTGGGCGAGTGTAGCCGCAGGTAGAATCTATCCCTCCGTCTCTCTCTCTATCTCTTTCCCTCTCTCTCTCTCTCTCTCTCTCTCTCTCTCTCTCTCTCTCTTTCTCTCTCTCTCTCCTCGTTTCTTCCTTTGAGGTATCTATTCTGCCCAGACCTATCAAATTCGTCTCTCAATTCGCGTGTGCGTTCGATTAGGTGGTCCGTTTCTTGTGTGTGCTTCTCCCGTCTACGCCCGTCTCTCTCTCTCTCTCTCTCTCTCTCTCTCTCTCTCTCTCTATTTCTCTCTCTCTCTCTATTTCTCTCTCTCTCTCACTCATCGTTTTCCTCGTAAGGACATCCTTTACCCAGGATAGATGCGTGCCTGCAATAAGTTGCGAGGCAGCTTCACACATATATTATAACAATTATTTTACTTGTATGCTTTCGAAATCATTTGAACAAAAGTGATTTACAGAAAAAAAGGACATCAGCGAGAGAGAGAGAGAGAGAGAGAGAGAGAGAGAGAGAGAGAGCGAGAGCGAGAGCGAGAGCAAGAGAAAGAGGAGGGGTAGATATAGACAGAGAGATATTTGTGATACCAGAATAGGCTTTACTGTTTCTCCGCCTCAGTTTGCTCACAATTCAACTGATAATGCGAATCTATTCCTCTTGATATTTCCGGTGTAAGTGACGCTTATATTTGCATTCGATTCACGTAAGCAACTTGTTCGAAACGTACAAGAGCACGCTACATTCACCGAGACTAATGGTTTTCTTTCGCTACTTCTCTGCTTGAGTCTACTCGTTTAAGTCAGTGGCGACTAAGTATTTGAATACGCGATTAGGTGATGCGAACGCGGCGAATGGGGAGGGATCGGCCTACAGTCTCTCGCTAGGCCCCGCCCCTCCCAAGTCGACCCAAGTCTCTGCAATCGCGTTGATTAGACACTGGAGGCTATTCCAGTTGTGCTCTCCTTTCCCCCAAAGGGTTTCTCTCTCCTCCTTCTATCCGGACTCAATCTCTTCTTCCTTTTTGCAAGACGAGGGGATGAGAGAGAGAGAGAGGTGCGGTCGTCGTCTCGAGTCATAGTCGGGCCTCTCTCTCTCTCTCCCTCTTTCTCTCTCTCTATCTCTCTCTCTCTCTCTCTCTTCGTATAATGCGCCTCTTCTGCTCCGAATGTTTTTCACACCCGAACAACTCTCATTCCACTGTCCGTGCATGCGTGTTTCTGATGCCATATCCATAACCCTGTAGCCCCCCCCCCTCTGCCCACACTCTCAAAACACGCCATAGCAAAATTCTGCACTCCTCTCTCTCTTTTCCCTCTCTCTCACATCATGTACACTTTAGTAGAACATGGATTGTTTCCAATTCTCCGGCCACGCCACTTTTGTATTTAGCGATCGCTCGCTCCGTGGATTTTGCAGATATCATTTAATCCCTCATCCGGCTTCTTCTCGGCGATATCAATTTGGTTAATGCGAACATAAAAACTATTGTCTCGTGCTCCCCCTCCCCCTATCCATGTTTCCGCTATGTGGAGATCATATCGTATATCATCGTCATTGAAGAATGGCCGAGTCCTGGCGCGAAAACGCGACGTCTGTGGAGTCGACGTCCGGAGAGGAGGACGAGGAGATGATATGCGGATACTTCGAGGGCTACTCCGATATCAGGTTTGGTTTTTTCTCTCGTCAGTTTGCATGCAACCATCAGCTGTCACTTTCAAAAGGAGACTGCGAAATTTTAACTATTATGTCTTTTTTGAGTGTTCAATGTCCATGTTTAGATTCATTGTCATCACTCTCTCCTCGGCAATCGCATTTTTCGGATTCATCGCAAACTTGGTACGTTTCTTATAATAGTTTTGCAACACGCATTGTCTTTGCTAATCCTGTAGATTTTCCGATTTGGAGAGACGACGGGAATCTATAAAACCCGTAAAAACCATTCATGTTCGAATAGCGACAATATAAGTGAAATGATAATTGATAGTACTGATACAGAAATGATAGTTGTGAACTTACAAAGTTCCCACAAATATCTTCTCGAAGTTGCGTCCATAAATGGAATTCGCGCATATTTGATGTCATGAGAAGAGTCTGCTGAAGAGTTCGTAGATTGCCTCTCTCTCTCTCTCTCTCTCTCTCTCTCTCTCTCTCTCTCTCTCTCTCTCTCTCTCTCTCTCTCCCTCCCTCTCTGACGCACAAATGGGGGCGAATAATATGAAGATGGGCTACCCATGAAACCCTTCCCTTCACTATTCGGAGAATCATAAAAATAGAATCTACGAATTATTCATCGGCGGGAAATTAATAGATCGGTGTTAATTCACGCATAATTTCCTGCTGACAAGTGCGCAGTTGCCATTGGCAGGGGGAAATGAAAGAGTTTATTCCGAGTAGTCTGTCCCTCACCTTTCCCCTTTCCCAGCCCTCGTATCCGCAACGTTTCTGTCGCGAAAAAAGTTAGCTATATGTGTGTCTCTCTAGAGTCTAGTTTTCACGTATCATCGAAAGAAGTTATAGACTGGGTAAATGGAAGTGAAAGAGAGAGATGAATAGGGATAGCACTCCCGGGAGGCGAGAGAAAGAGAGAGAGAGAGAGAGAGAGAGAGAGAGAGAGAGAGAGAGAGAGAGAGAGAGAGTCAATCTCGAGAATTAAAAAGTCTCGCGGAGAAACAAATGGGTATTGAGATTGCTCACAAACTACACCACAAAAGTCGAAAGCGGAAAACAAATAGGAGATGTTTGAAATTTTCAAATATGCTAACTTCAGCTGCTTCTCGCGGTTTTTAAGAAGACTCTGCCATCTTCCGTCTACCTGGCGACTATCTCTGTGCTGGACTCACTCATTTGCCTCACCTATCTGCTACTGTTTGGTGTTGATGCAGGTACATTTCTCTCTCTCTCTCTATCTATCTTTTCATGATTCATCCTTTCAGGTTCCATGTACCTGCGATCAGAACTCCTCTTCTTTCTCTATCATCAGTACATTGTGCCGGTATTCTTCGTAGCAAAAGTGAGTTTATTTAATCAATAGTCATTGTTATTGTGCGTTGGCTTCATTGAATCTCGACTATTCTAATGCATGCATGTCTTACTCCTGAAACCTCTGCAGCGCGCCTATCCAAACAATCTCCTCTCTCTCTCAACTCCCAGGATTCCCATTTGAAAGAAGCCTTGTTTTGCCGAGTAACTTCCTTTCGACAAATTCGAAAAGCGAAATCGAACCGAAATCGAATCTAGAGTAAAAGAGGATGTGATCGGTGGAAGATTTGAGAAAACAAAAAGTGCATCCAAACTTTTTTTTCAGGTCGTACAATTCGCGATTCCTTTTATGCTCATGCTCGCAACGCTGGAGAGATTCGTGTGGACTGCGCAGCAGAATACTAGGTAAGCACCTCTCTTTCTCTCTCTCTCTCTCTCTCTCTCGCTCTCTCTCTCTCTCTCTCTCTCTCTCTCTCTCTCTCTACCTCTCTCTTCCAGAGAGTTCTTCGCCCCGATGTTCTCGGACACTGGCCGGTGTGTGACTGTGTTCATTCTGACTGTGGTCAGCGTGTCGGTGCGACTGCCCGTGCTACTGGCGATAAAGGTAGGAGGGAGGGAGAGAGAGGGGGAGAGAGGGAGGAGGAGGGGGAGGGGGAGGGAGAGAGAGAAGGATGGGGAGGGGGAGGGGGAGGGAGAGAGAGAAGGAGAGAGAAGGAGAGAGAGAGAGACGGAGAGAGAGAGGGAGAGAGAGGGAGGGGGAGGGGGGAGGGAGAGAGAGGGGGAGAGAGGGAGGAGGAGGGGGAGGGGGAGGGAGAGAGAGAAGGAGGGGGAGGGGAAGGGAGAGAGAGAAGGAGAGAGAAGGAGAGAGAGAGAGAGGGGGGGAGAGAAAGGGAGAGAGAGAGAGAGAGAGAGAGAAAGAAATAGCGGAGGTATCCATTATTTGGCACAACGTGGGTGGAATGAGTCATTGACGAAACATCTTTCCTTCTTTCAAACTATGAGCGTGAAACGTATCAGCGATCATGTGGAAAGCAATGTTGTTGAAAATAAATTGAATAAATCAGTTTCACGCTGGGAAGTGATATATTCAAATTATACCACACGTTCCACTGTTATCAAGTGCGGACCGAGAAGCGTATCGCGTATTTGCCATTCTTTTCCTACTTCCTACGCGTTCACACACACACAGAGTCAATTATCCTCTTCCGTCAAGAATCCTAAAATAACCCCTCTCTCTCTTTCTCTTTCTCTTTGTGTGTTCCTCCCTCCCTCTACTCTCTTTCCCCTCTTTCTCTCGACCTGCAAATCTTGATGAAAGGAGGATGTGGCTTTAGATTAGTATTACAATTGTTTGCCTAGGCAGGCAAGCCGTTCCGATTGACTCAGAGAAAGAGAGAGAGAGAGAGAGAGAGAGAGAGAGAGAGAGAGAATTTATTAATAATGAGGTGATCAATCCATCAATCCATCAACAATCGTATTTATCAATCATCTCACAGTAATCGGACGATAACAAATGTTCATAAGTGCCATAAGTGACTCTTACGTAGGATGATTTCATGTTTAGTGAAACTGGAGATATATGTCTTTGCCAATTTGGTAAACAATGTAAGATTTCTTTTGCTTGCAACTTTTTACGAGGTGCATTTGGAGAATCGAAGTTCTTGCAACATGGCACTCTGTATTCGTAGAAAGTGGAGGAAAGTGCTTCTTTTATCTCTCTCTCTCTATCTCTTTCTTACTATTTCTTTCTCCCTCCCTCTCTCCCTCTCTCCCTCTCTCTCTCTCTCTCTCTCTCTCTCTCTCTCTCTCTCTCTCGCGGCGGAAGAGACCGATTCGGACCAGCCAACTAGTTGCACTAATTCGATTTATTGGAATTGAATAAAAGAGTGGGGGAATTGAAAAGGGGAAGGAGTGAGTGGATCTGTTCCAAAAGAAACGAGCGAATGCGCTTCCGAACAAAACTCGAGGGGTCCCAACACAACTGTGCGCGATCCGCATTTTTACATGCAAGTATTCAAGTTTTTATTTCCAGAATCAAAGACAGATGTGACAAGTTATCAAACGTAGATTTTTCACATAAATGAACTATGCACTAAAAATATAAACTTTTTTGCAGGTGGAAAAGTTTCCAAAGTGCGAGGACGCTCTTCGGTCTGAGTCGGTCGCCCCCACCGAGTGGGCACAGAACAGCGAGGCGTACTACTTCTTCGATGTCCACGTCATGGGTACGTCGTCGGGCCTTCTTATTATGATTCTCTCTCTCTCTCTATCTACCTCTTTCTCTCTCTCTCTCTCTCTCTCTCTCTCTCTCTCTCTCTCTATCGCTCAGATGACAAATGCGAACGTCATGTCTGTGACTTTTTGTCTTTCAAGTCCAGTGTGATTTAGATAGTTGAGAGATTCATTCTAAGTCTTTTTGCTGCGTTCGCTCGTGCTTATGTAAGTTGCTACTTCTCGCTCTTCGGATTCCGGATGGCCCCATGATTCTTAACTTCATCATCGTCAAGATAAGGGGGATGATGGTATCTGAGCTTTTGAGTTGTGAAATCATCGTAAGGAAATTGAGATGAAAGATGACAAGTGAACATGATTTTATGATCTGCTATAGGGATTGCCATGTTTTTCGGGTTGTTTCAGTTTCTAAGATTATAAACACATTTTTCAAGTTTCATTTCGATAATGGAAAACAAATAATGCAGAAATAGTTAATACTAATACGTGTTTCAGTGGCGGTGCAAACACTTCTTCCCTTCGTTATTCTCATGATTCTTAACTTCATCATCGTCAAGAGACTGCTCAACGAGAAGAAACAGGAATCGGTAAGAGAGGAATCAATCGATAATTATTAATTGATCTATTCAGGGCAAGACGCGCCGACACTTCTTTGCGTCGAAGAAACACTCGATTGTAAACACACAACAGGTAAGAGAGAGAGGGAAGAGGAAGGAGAGAGAGAGAGAGAGAGAGAGAGAGAGAGAAAGAAAGAAAGAAAGAGAAAGTGAATTCAGAAGGTGACGATGCCCGAAAACTACGCCCTACTCGAGATCACAGCAGAGCTCATGAAAGAGTCACTCCTAGCAAGGTAAACTGAAAGCGTGAAAGCAAACTATTTTTCACACACGGAACACCCCGTAAATACGTTCCCGTAAATATGTACTCGTGAATACGTCTCCGTAAATACGTTCTGTAATAAACACATTTTTTCACATTTGAGGCAACAGTGATACTTTCAATTCGGTCTTCACGTTTTCCGTCGTAATACGCTTCAAACATGTACGATTCAGGTCGTGCCACGGGAAGCGGGCGCAGCTTCGGAATGCGATCAACACCATGCTGGCGATTGTCATGTCGTATCTCGTGTGCAACGGCCTGCACCTCGTGCTCACCTTCCTGGAGCGGACCGGCAGCAGCCTCCTCGTCGATCCCAGTGACCCGACGGTCGGTTTCATGAAGAAGTCACTCTTAGCAAGTGCAACCTGATCCAACTGACCCAACGGTCAGTTGGACCTGAACTTTATCAGATTATTGGTTGATTGTAAGTTAGTGTAGCGAATTGCTCGTTTCATTAGAAGACGTTGAGGATAGGAAGGACACTTTCTGAAAGTAATGAGATGTGACTCATTGCAATCTAGAAATCGCGGTGGGAGTAAACATGAAAATGAGAAAGATTGAATGGGTAAGATTATGTGTTTTCTTTGCAGGTCTCGTCGTCCTTCTACATCGTCATCTCAGATCTGGTGTCCTTCTGCTACATGTTCACATCCGCTATCCGAATCATCATCTACAGGTAAGAGAGAGGGAGAGAGAGAAAGAGAGAGAGAGATGGAGAGAGAGAGGGGGGGGAGAGAGAGAGAAAGAGAAAGAGAGCAGTGATAAAGAAAGATTGCCTGTTCAGCAAGTGCAACCCGAAGCTACGTGCAGACGTCGCCAACTTCCTATTCGGCAAGGGAAAGTAGACATGACTTCCCGAATTCACAAGCTCCTATCGCTGTATTGACTGATTCGATCTCACCTGTTTGTGTGTGTTTTGTATTCATCTTGCCCTGCTCAACTTGATCCGCGCGCACGAAATAAAGCATATCTTGAAAATAGACATATTGATAAATTGATATATGTTGTATCATCTACGCTAATAAAAATAAAAGATACTGTTCTTGTCAAAAGTTGTTTTATGGGCTTTTTCATGCAAGAAGAAGAAATATTTGTTCTCGTCATAGAGAAGCTGGAAGTTTGTGCTCGCATAACATATATTACTGTTTGATTTTATTTATTACGAAAGCCACATAAAAGTTTCAAGTATTCCTATTAGCGCTCTCGCAAACAGAATATTCCCTGCGCTGGTCCCGCCGCGCGCCATTTGCAGTGCGAATTATGGGGTACGATAGCTCCCTTGCTTCTCTCCCTGCGCAGTTCAGCCGCTTTCACTGCCCACGACTGTTGTGTCCATGCATCTCCATCGCTCACAATCATTCTCTCTTATCTTCTCGAAGCGTTCATGCGTTTCCACGTGTGTTCATCTCCTGTTTCCATGCATTGAATCCGTTCACTACCTCGTTTCGTGCATCCTCCCAACCCCTCGCCTTTCCAGGTAGTCAATCACCGAAGGTTCGTACCTTCACCAGCTTCCGTCCCAGCTCGAGCGATCGACTGGACACCCCTTGAAAGCAGCAGGCCCCGATCTACACACACTCTCCCCACCATGGCTGAGTCCTCCTCCCCCGCTATGCGCCGCGGATACGTCAAGTCGGTGAGTATTTTTTTTTTAAATTTACATATGTACCACTTTATTATTGTTGTTTTGATGAATTGATCGATTTGATGTGAGCAGTGGTCCTTGACCCACCTTGCGAGATCCCTATCCGATCCACCGCGGGGCTTGACCCATGCTCTTTTTTCTCTTCGCACACGCGATATCACATCACCTTTCCACACGTGTCAATGGCCACGTATGTTTGTCCAAGGATCGGGCACGCAAACAATAACATTATACATACAATACAAATGATACACATGAATCAATAATGTATATTTCAGGTGCTCTCCGGCGACGCTATCGTCCTGCAGGGACAGGCCGCTGGCGGACCCCCTCCCGAGTTCACCGTCTACCTCTCGTCGGTCTCTGCGCCCCGCCTCGGCCGCCGCCCCACCGAGTCCTCCGCCGGAACCACCGACGAGGTTAGGATTACTGTAATTGCAATTTGTCAATCAAATCAAATGTTTATTCGTAATCACAAACATAATGACAAGAGTATAATGAATCATACTTTGCAGCCGTTCGCGTGGGACGCGCGCGAGTTCCTTCGCAAGAAGATCGTCGGCCACGTCGTCACTTTCATCCGTGACTTCACCGCCACCTCGGGCCGCGACCACGGACGCATCTACCTCGGCGGAACCAGTCAGTTTCCTTTTTTCTGTTGTATAAGTACACAGTATATGTGTATAGTACGCGATCAATCTAGACTCGAAAACTAGACTTGACTTTGTAATATATTGTATATGTATAGTATTGTAAGCCCCTCACTCTTGCAGACGTTGACAACGCCGAGAACGTGACCAAGTCTGCCGTGTCCGAGGGTCTCCTCGAGGTGCGCGCCGGAAAGATCGCCGAGTGAGTGACGTCATCGTTTTACGATCATTATGTCGTCACTTTCAGTGAGTACACTACCGAGCTGCTGGAGCTGCAGGAGCAGGCCAAGTCTGCCGGCAAGGGCAAGTGGGGCGATGCCGCCAACGCTATCCGCGAGGTGCGTTTCCGAATCCCTACTTGTTTCTGAATCATTTGCTAGATTTTTGCGTCATTTGCCAAGTTACAAACGCTTGAAAATTTAGCAAATCACAAGCTGAATCTTTGACTTAGCAAAGTTAGCAAACACTAGATGTAACAAATCCGAAATGCGCTCGTTATTTGTTGAATCCCTCTTGTTTCCACATTATCCGTGATCCGTGTTGTTTCAGGTGAAGTGGGTGATTGACAACCCGCGCGACCTGGTCGACAAGTACAAGCAGAAGCCCGTCGACGCCGTCGTCGAGATGGTGCGTGTTGTAGTTTGTAGTTTGGGATGGGCACAACTACGTTCGAATTGAAAATTTCTTACGGTATTATTTTTGGATATTGCAGTGTGGCATATTTTTGTTGGGTGTAAAGTGGTTAGTGTTTGTTGCGCGTGTATGGCGCAGTCGTTCTTCATTCCCCCTCTTTTTAGGTGCGTGACGGCTCTACGCTGCGCGTGATGCTGCTTCCCTCTTTCGAGTACGTGACGGTGCAGCTGTCGGGCATCCGCGCCCCGGCCTGCCGCGCCGGCGCCGACGGAAAGCCCGAGCCCTTCTCCGAGGAGGCGCGCTTTTTCGTCGAGCAGCGCCTGCTGCAGCGCGACGTGCAGGTGGTGATCGAGTCTGTCTCGAACCAGAACGTGATCGGCACCATCCTCCACCCCAACGGCGACATTGCCGTGCCGCTCGTCAAGGAGGGCTACGCCAAGTGCGTCGACTGGAGCATTGGACTGTGCACGAACGGCGCCGAGCCGCTGCGCGCCGCCGAGAAGCTGGCCAAGGAGAAGAAGATGCGGCTGTGGCGCGACTACAAGCCCGCCGCGACCGGCGCCTACACTGGCGAGAAGAAGAACTTTACGGCCAAGGTGATCGAGGTGGTCATGTCGGACGCGCTCATCGTGCAGAAGGACAATGGAGAGGAGCTGAAGATCTACCTGTCGTCGGTGCGCCTGCCCAGAGATCAGGGAGAGGAGAACAAGCCGGCGGTCGGAAGGCAGTTCCGCCCCCTATACGACATTCCCTTCATGTTTGAGGCGCGCGAGTTCCTCCGCAAGCGGTGAGTACTCTCTGTCTGTCTGTCTCTCTCTCTCTTCTCTTCCTCCCCCCCCCCTCTCTCTCCCTCTTTCTAACCCATGTTCCTTTCAGCCTGGTGGGCAAGAAGGCTCAGATCACTGTCGACTACGTGCAGCCCAAGTCTGACCAGTTCCCCGAGAAGACGTGCTGCACTGTGGTCATTGGCGGTCTCAACATGGCCGAGCAGCTCGTGTCCAAGGGAATCTCCAAGGTCGTCCGCCACAGGAACGACGACGAGAACCGGTGAGTGGTGTTGATTGATTGATTGATTGGTTGGTTGATCGGTGTACTTACTGATACCTGATGACATTGATTGGTTCACTTGTACTGATACTGATGTCACTGATTGATTTATCGATTGGTTGGTGTACTTGAACTGACTGATTGTGTTGAGCTCTTCGTGCTACGACGCTCTGCTGGCTGCCGAGGCGAAGGCGGAGAAGTCGCAGAAGGGTCTGTTTGCGGAGAAGTCTGCGGACAAGCACTCGACCCTCCGCATCCAGGAGCTGGCCGGAGACGCGGCACGCAGCAAGCAGTTCCTCCCCTACCTACAGAGGAGCTCGCGGTACGTCTGTCTGTGTCTGTCTCTCTCTCTCTCTCTCTGTCTCTGTCTCTCTGTCTCTCTGTCTCTCTGTCTCTGTCTCTATGTTATGCCTCTCTCTCTATGTTATGCCTCTCTCACCCTGCCCATTCCAGCCCCGAGGCGGTGGTCGAGTTTGTCGGCTCTGGCTCTCGCCTGCGTCTGTACGTGCCCAAGGAGACGTGCATCATCACTTTCCTCCTCGGAGGCATCAACTGCCCCAAGTCTGCCCGCTTTGGCGCGGGCGGAGTGAAGCTGGCTGAGGGAGAGCCCTTGTCGGAGGAGGCTCTCAAGTTCACCCGCGCCGCCTGCCTGCAGAGGGAGGTGGAGATTGAGGTGGAGGGCATTGACAAGCAGGGCAACTTCATCGGATACCTGTTCGTCAGCCAGGTGGAAGGAGGCAAGCCGCAGAACCTGTCGGTGAGTGGACAGAGGGGGGACTGTTGTGACTGTTCCGTTGCAGGTGGAGCTTGTGGAGCTTGGTCTGGCCTCGGTGCACTTCTCTGCCGAGAAGAGCGGCCACGTGAACCAGCTGCAGTCTGCCGAGCAGCGCGCCAAGGCTGCCAAGAAGGGCATCTGGGCCAACTACAATGACAATGAGGAGCAGGAGGCGGCGGCTGAGGAGGCTGCCAACCTGGCCTCGGAGAGGACTGTCAACTACAAGAAGGTGGCGATCACAGACGTGCAGAAGGGCAACCTGCGCTTTGCGGCGCAGCTCGTTGACGACGGCGCCAAGCTGGAGAAGATGACGTCGGAGCTGCGCACGCAGCTGAACGACAACCCGCCCCTCGCCGGCTCGTACACTCCCAAGAGGGGAGACGTGGTGGCGGCCAAGTTCAGCGCCGACGGACAGTGGTACAGGGCCAAGGTGGAGTCGATGCGCGCCGGACAGGCCGAGCTCCTCTACATTGACTATGGAAACCGCGAGTCGGTGGCCGCCTCCTCGCTCGCCCCCCTCCCCGCTGGAATGGCATCCATCCCGGCCGGAGCCAAGGAGTACCAGCTCGCGCTCTGCCAGATTCCCAACGACAAGGTTGGTCGCGTCTTCTATTTCTCTCTCTCCCTCTCCCTCTCCCTCTCCCTCTCTCCTCTCTCTCTCTCCTCTCTCTCCGATACTTACCCTCACTGTTTAGGACTACGCTGACGCGTCGGACTATGCGCTGCAGAACATTCTGTTCTCTGCGGCGACTGCCGAGCTGAACGTGGAGTACAAGGCGGGAGGAGTGGAGTTTGCTCAGGTGTTGATTGACAAGCAGGACGTGGGAAGGCAGATGGTCGCCGACGGATTCGCACTCGCCGAGAAGCGCCGCGAGCAGCGCCTCCAGACCATGGTGGGTTACTGTAGCTATTCAAGTTCAAATGGTTATCCGGGATCGTTATAGCTGAATATGACATCATTATCACAATAGTAATAAATTAAGGGGAAACGTGCTATTGAAATATGGCTTACTGCAGTCGTGTGCTTACCGTATTCTTGCAGGTTGCTGACTACGCTGAGGCGGAGAAGATTGCCCGCCGCGAGCGCCGCAACATTTGGGAGTACGGAGACTTCACCGGATCCGAGATGTGAGCCGACTGCCGACCGAGAGACCCCCTGTATGTGTGTAGCGGATAGATGCGTGTCGATTGGTATTGACGTGTCGATTGGCGCGCGTCTGTCTGCGGGACTCGCCCTCCCCGCAAGTATTACGCCCTTGTATGTCTACTGTTTTACACTGTTACATTTCCCCTTAATTTATTGTTATGAGTGATTTGACACGGTTCTAGTGATGATCCCCTTTCTTTTCCCTGTCTCTGCCGAGACGCCACCTATTCAGATTGTGATTTGTTTTTATCCCCCGAGAGTTGTATCTTGTGAATGGCGAGGTAAATTATTTACGTTTATTGCAATGTTTTTGTGAACAGTTGTCAACATACTCTCCACAACTTGTATGTACATATTGCGGGACGATCCGTCACTGTCATCATGGACGCTAGAATAATGGACGAATGTATATGAACTAGGACCTAACCAAAAAACCTTTCTTCTGAAAACAAAGGTCAGACTGGGTGTGTTTCCCACACTATAGCCGTATTCGCACCCGATTGTCGACTGAGCTGTCGTTTTTCGCAGTCGTTCCTCGTTTTTGCATGTGTTGTCCTCTCTCGCCCCCCGGCCGGTTTCAGTCAGCTGCGAGAAGCTGACCCCGAAATAATCCGGTAGAGAGAGAGGGGGGGAGGGGGAGAGAAAGAAGGAGAGGGAGAGAGAGAGAGGGAGGGAGGAGAGATGGAGAGGGAGGGAGGGAGGAGAGAGGGAGAGGGAGGGATGGAGGGAGTGCGCCGCGCTTGATTGTTCACACACTGCCTGTGTGTGTTGTGTGTTGTTTGTGGTGGCTTGCTTGACCACTCCACCCTTTGACAACTCGAGTGCTTTCATTTATCGGATGTAGTTTCAGACGACTTTCAAACGGTTCGCATCGTGCTACAACCCTACAACTACAATGCTGTCCACTGTTTATGTTTACATTACAGTATTTAGGAATTAGGGTTTTACACGTAATTGAACATCTTATCAAAGTATACCATATACTATATATCTAGTGTGATCAAATTCGTTTCCGCCGACAGTGGTCAGTCACATTTCGCGACTGCATTTCACGCAATTTGCGCGCATTGTTTGTACAGTGTCGCATTGTCTCTGTTTCCTTTGATCTACAATCTCTCTCTCTCTCTCTCTCTCTCTCTCTCTCTCTCTCTTTTGTTCTTTGTCTCATTCCGATTCCTGTATACTTCCTCTGCCGCATCCGCTGGACAATGCCACAGGATTTTTGAAACAGCTGGGCAAATTTCCTCTCCGTATTTATTAGCAGATCGAAAGCCAGTGGGCAGTCTATCAGTCGGCATCTCCTTTCACAGGCAGCAGGCACATTGCATTTTGATATTTGTAATAACTGATAGTTTGCGTTTCCTACTCCTAATATGTGATATGTGAGATGGCGATCATTTCAGTGTTTGTTCAATGATGCCGCGTTTGTGTCTTCTTCTCGTCCTCGCCTCAGCAGTTGTATTTGCTGTGGAAGAACAGAAGGAGGTCGATGCGAAGATCGAAGAGGTGCAGAAGTCGCTGGAGGTTGGTCGTTTCTACCTCGTTTTCGCAACTTCTTAACGACAGACCCGTAAATTACATTGCCATGTGCTACTTGATTCGAGATAAATTTTTGCGATTTGCAACCTCTGCCATTTTCAGAACATTCTCGAAAACGCCGGTTCCAAGTCGCTGAGGCAGATCAAGTGGGTATTGTTCACGTTTCATGGTAGCTATAGTTCTGTGCTCGCAATAAGTTGCGCGCGGTGGGGTAGATCAGAGGAAGACGGAGAGTCAGCTATCGGCAACAGCGCGCAAAACAAGAGAGTCAGACGGTTATGGCACCGTATTTCAAACTGAAAGCGAGGTAGATCGAAAACTATCGCTCTTGCGCAGGCTATATTCATGCGCCGTCGCGATTTCCACTACAATAAGAATGCTCGCTTATCTGCCTTTCAACCTATAAAGTGTAGTGAGGTGAGGACGTATTGAAAGCATAGTGAAAAAAGTAAAGTAGTGTTGTTGTGTTTGCAGGGAGGCGATCGACGCTGCGATGTCTTCGGTCGATCCGGCGACTCGATTGCTGCACGAGGAGTGGAAGAAGGAGCAGAAGGAGCGGGAGGACGAGAGGAGGAGGAGGATCAGGGTGGGTGGAGTGACTCGGGAGTCGAAAAGCCACACTCGATTTGATTTCAGCAAGCCGCCCTACGGTACACAAAGCACTTTCTGATGATTTCTTTGAGAGCTCACGTTTTTGGACTTTTGAAGATGAATATGTATATGAGAGAAATGTTTTAGGACGCGATCCCGCAGCTGTCGCGCCTCGCGCAGCAGAAACTCATCCGGATTGTTCTTCTGCAGGTATTACATGTTATATTATAATGGTTCATGTTAAGACTATTGACAATATATTAAGCAATAAAACGAATTATTAAAGAACCAATAACAAGTTTTTGAAAAATCTGAAAAAATCCATGCACTGAAACGTATCGCCTCAAATGAAAACTCTATCGATTTAATTTCAGGAAGATGAGGACATGACACAAGATGAGAAGCGCGCCAAGCTCGAGAGAATCACTCGCACTATTCCCGAGCAGGTATTGATCGATTATCGATTTAATATTGATTTATCAATTTTCAGGTTCACCGTGAGTTGTTCGCGAAACTCACCCAACAGGATCTCTCCTATCTAGCTTTGTAGACGAATATGGTTATCGATTAGTCTTATCAGTGATAAGAATCTTAGATTTGGATGATGATCATCATAACTTATTGACTTGTTGTGTATAGTATTTTCTATTTGAATTGAGACCTGTGATGATGACGTGATCTGTATTTCAACTGTTGCGATAATAAAAAAATAAGTGTGAACAATTTCAACTTTATCACATTATTGTGAGCATAAAAACAATGAAAATACGCGTAAATGTATTATTTGCCTCAACGTTCACCGCAAACAACAAAATGTAGTCTCGTTGCATACGTATTTCGGACGAGTAAAAAGAGTAAACTATGAACTATGATAAACGATAAGATGTTATGGTGATAAGTATTTCTCAACGTGATGATGATTTCTCAATTTACAATGATTCACAATCAGAAAAGATACGAGCAGGTACAAATTGGTGAAACAAAAAAAAAGTGAAACAACCAAGTCTTATCAGTGATAAGAATCTTAGATTTGGATGATGATCATCATAACTTATTGACTTGTTGTGTATAGTATTTTCTATTTGAATTGAGACCTGTGATGATGACGTGATCTGTATTTCAACTGTTGCGATAATAAAAAAATAAGTGTGAACAATTTCAACTTTATCACATTATTGTGAGCATAAAAACAATGAAAATACGCGTAAATGTATTATTTGCCTCAACGTTCACCGCAAACAACAAAATGTAGTCTCGTTGCATACGTATTTCGGACGAGTAAAAAGAGTAAACTATGAACTATGATAAACGATAAGATGTTATGGTGATAAGTATTTCTCAACGTGATGATGATTTCTCAATTTACAATGATTCACAATCAGAAAAGATACGAGCAGGTACAAATTGGTGAAACAAAAAAAAAGTGAAACAACCAAGTTTGTCCTTGGCCGATTGACATCTGACGCATCAGTAATAACAAGAGCGAGAAAACCTTTCTCGTTATTTTCTCGAGTCTGTTACGTTTGGCCTCTCATTCATATTCTCCCCCACTCTCTGTCTGTCTGTGAAAAGAGAAAGGCAGAACGGAGTCACCGGCCGATTTCCGAAAACGGTTTCATTTTCTGTGCCTGAAAACTCTTTTCAACGTGTAACGTGCGAATCAATGCATTTGTTTCGAAATAAAATCTGGTATTTTTTTACATATTAGAGAGGGCGCGCCAGCGCCCTCTCGTTTGTACTGGATGTCCCCGCGCGCTAGAATGCTCAAAAACGACTTTTCCCGGATGAAGCACTTTTCCTCATTTTGAAGTGATTTCCACTGTTACATTGCATTCACATCTCTATTCGATAGAGTTATAGAAAGTTGTATTGAGTTTGATTGAATTTGAAGCGAGATACGGAGAGTCCGCATTCGAGTGCGGATTGAGATTGGTGTCGGGCGGGCGGGCGGGCGGGCGGGCGGGCGGGCGTCGGACAATCGCTTTCGCCCCGCCCCCTCTGTGTGTGAGTGAGAGAGAGAGGCGAATAGCGGGTGCGCGTCGGTATCCTCGCAGCGAATCGCGAACGTGTATGAAAATATAATTTTGTGAAACAAAACTTAAGAAAAGGACAGATATTATCTTTCAAAAGTACTTCCAAGTAAAAGTAGTTGGTTTGTACTGTTGTCTCAGTTGAGCAAAAGGACTGACATGTTTTCAATGGAGACATGTGCAAACAGGCTCTCAGCATTATTCGACGTGTTATGTTACAACAGAAGTTGTGTTTTTAGATAATAACTGCATAACTTTGTAAACGCGTTCATTATAATATGGCCGCTTTGCACTGGTATGAGAGAGAGAGCCTGTTGGCACATGTCTCCATTGAAAACATGTCAGTCCTTTTGCTCAACTGAGACAACAGTACAAACCAACTACTTTTACTTGGAAGTACTTTTGAAAGATAATTTGATTTGGACTTGGTTCAGGTATTGATATGGGCTCGTCTAATAGTAAGAACTCGTCGGCAAATGTTGATGTTAGTTTTATTTAAATCATATTGTAACTAGTTTCAATTTGTAGATGTACCTTGTTTGAACTTGGCTCCGCATTTTTAGGCGAAAAATGAACGCGCTTGATGCCAGTTAGAGCAGGATAATGTTTTGTTGCTCATTTGCCGCCATTCCGGTGTTTGCACTGCACTCGTATTCCTGGCGTTCATATTCCCATTTCGCTTTCCCTCACCCATGACCTCGTGGCGCATTGGAACACTTTGAAGTAGGTTAAACCGTATTTCGACACTCGCTACTTACAGAGAGTTTTGCCGAAAAGAAACAATAAACTATTATTCAACACGCGCTGATTTCTCTCTAACCACCCTAATTCTTTTCGCAGAAAGAGGCCAACTCGTGTGCGGCCCCACTATATGCGAGAACATACATATACATACAGAATATGGTAATATCTCTAGAGTTAATATAAACATTGGCGCACGCAAATGAGTTCCATTCTTTTCACGAGAGAGATTAGGGTAGTTCAACAAAGAACAGATTCCATTGAGCAAAGTTTCCGCTTTGACAACATTTAGCGAGAGTACCGAATGTCGAATCCGCGAGAAGCTGCTTGCTAAGCAAGATCGTTACCATCATGCCACGTGGTCACGTGAGGAGATCAGCAAAATACTGATTCAAGCCTATTAACTAATTATAACTCAGAACTGAAAATACTTGGAAATCATAAAAGTTCTCATTTTAAGATATGAAATATGATTTCAGAACTATGCTTTGTGTTCGGACTGGGGTGATCTCTCTCGCCGCAAACCGGGAGACATGATTGAGATGAAGCGAGGATACTATTGCGTGAGTTGTATCGTTGTATGCTAAAAACATTATTTTTCCATTTCCTCCAGCACTGGGCCATCATGGAAGACGATGGTGACAAAGTCATCCATTTTACGGGAACAAACCAAGAATCCAAGTCTCCGGAAGGAACCAAGAATTCGAAGGTTCCAATTTTTTTTATCAAGGAACGCTTGATATTGATATCGTGGTATGGTTATCTTGTTTCGGTTCTCTAGTTCTCTTGTGGTTCTCTTGTTGATACTGTAGTTATCTCGTTTAGTGCATGATTGTTCGCGACAGTCTGAAGGCGGCAATCGGTTCCTCGCGGGCTCGTATCAACAACTCTCGCGATAGACGCTTCAATGCTGCCTCTATGAAAGAAATACTTGACAGAACCAAGGAGAGGGTAAGTGAATTTGGGCATGTAGCTACCGCGCCACCCACTACTCCTATCTAGCCAAACGTGACATCGATCCGATGGTCTCGGTCCCGAGATGCAGGATTCCAATTTTCAGCTCGTTATCTCTCATATCCGCGGAGCTATAAGCTTCAGAAAGTCCGACGAAATAGCGCGTAATCAGAGAGAGTCAGACACAAAAGCGGCGAAATAGTGTGTCAGATGAAGAGACGGGTCACCTGCAAACCGGGTGCGGCGAGTAGACCTTACAAGAACGAGTACTGCGAATCGCAGACTTCAGCTATCGAAAAACGGTTTTCACGTCACTACTCTAAACTCCCTCACCTACAAATCTGCCCGTAATCTTTTTATAAATCTTCCTGGTTTCCTTTCACGAAGTGATTTAGTCGAGGCGAGGCGACACCAAACAGTTGTCGCGGGCTGTTCAAGAAAACTAGGCAATCGTGTAAGGTCTCCCTTTACTACAACATGCAAATAGGTGGCCACTACACTTCTACCGAAATTGGCATCTTTTTGTGACCTCTGACGCCTGCAATCAATTAAATTCCTCTAATCGACGTCGTTTTATTGCCCCGCGACGAGAGAGTGTGGCGAGGTGAGAGTGCGCCAGCTGCCAGTCTGTCTGATGTCAGAGAAAGAGACAGTCAATTGTGCAAATGAGCGAGAGTATCACCATGCATACGAAACAGCTCACCACACTCCAACAAACTATTTTCTGAGCACATAAAATAAAACAATACTATATGCACTCACGTCATTCTATATTCAATCATAGAAGTGAGGCGAGGCGAAATACTATGTAACCTCCTTTTCTCATCTCTCTTTACTTATCCCTCTATTCTCACGTCTCTCTCTCTCTCTCCCTCTCTTCCTCTATCTCTCTCTTATATATTATGATTTTAGATTATTGATAACTATGAAGTCTACTGGGATCTAAAAATAATAATAATTGTCAACCAGCTGCTCATCCCACTCTCTCTCTCTCTCTCTCTCTCTCTCTCTCTCTCTCTCTTTCTTTCTCTCTCGCTCGCTTAAATTTTATAATATAAGACCAGTGATAACTATAAAGTATTTTTGTATCTCTAATAAATAAAAATTGTCAACCAGCTACTGATAGGCTTTTACCGCGGAGTGTGCCGGAGCGCCCTCTATGAGCATACGAGAGAGTGAAAGATCAGAGAGTAGGAGAGAATGCATATCAGTATCAGTGTTCAATATATTATTATAATTACTGATGTACTGATCGGCTTTGACCGCGGAGGCGCGCGTAGCGTGCCGGAGCGTCCTCTAAAGGCATAGGAGAGAGTGTAATATCAGAGAGTCGGAGATAATTCATATCAGTAGCAGTGATCAATGCATTCTTACTATTACGGATCTACTGATATATTTTGACCGCGGAGGCGCGCGGAGCGTGCCGGAGCGCTTTCTATGTGCATACGAGAGAGTGAAAGATCAGAAGGTCGGAGAAAATTCATATCAGTAGCAGTGATCAGTGCATTCTTACTGTTACTGATCTACTGATATATTTTGACCGCGGAAGCGCGCGGAGCGTGCCGGAGCGCTTTCTATGTGCATACGAGAAAGTGAACGATCAGAGAGTCGGAGAAAATTCATATCAGTAGCAGTGATCAATGTATTCTTACTATTACTGATCTACTGATACATTTTGACCGCGGAGGCGCGCGGAGCGTGCCGGAGCGCTTTCTATGTGCATACGAGAGAGTGAAAGATCAGAGAGTCGGATAAAATTCATATCAGTAGCAGTGATCAATGTATTCTTACTATTACTGATCTACTGATATATTTTGACCGCGGAGGCGCGCGGAGCGTGCCGGAGCGCTTTCTATGTGCATACGAGAGAGTGAAAGATCAGAGAGTCGGAGAAAATTCATATCAGTAGCAGTGATCAATGTTTCATTATAATTACTGATATACTGATCGGCTTTGACCGCGGAGGCGCGCGAAGCGTGCCGGAGCGCCTTCTATGTGCATACGAGAGAGTACGAGAAAGTAAAAGATCAGAGAGTTGGAGAAAATGCATATCAGTATCAGTGATCAATATATTCTTATTATTACTGATTTACTGATCAACTTTGCCTGCGGAGGCGCGCGAAGCGTGCCGGAGCGCTTTCTATGTGCATACGAGAGAGTGAAAGATCAGAGAGTCGGAGAAAATGCATGTCAGTATCAGTGATCAATATCTTCTCATTTTTACTGTTCTACTGATATACTTTGACCGCGGAGGCGCGCGAAGCGTGCCGGAGCGCTTTCTATGTGCATACGAGAGAGTGAAAGATCAGAGAGTAGGAGAGAATGCATATCAGTATCAGTGATCAGTATATTATTATAATTACTGATCTACTGATCAGTTTTGACCGCGGAGGCGCGCGAAGCGTGCCGGAGCGCTTTCTATGTGCGACAAGAGAGTAAAAGATCAGAGAGTTGGAGAAAATGCATATCAGTATCAGTGATCAATATATTCTTGTTATTACTGATTTACTGATCAACTTTGACCGCGGAGGCGCGCGAAGCGTGCCGAAACGCTTTCTATGTGCATACGAGAGAGTGAAAGATCAGAGAGTAGGAGAGAATGCATATCAGTATGAGTGATCAGTATATTATTATAATTACTGATCTACTGATCAGCTTTGACCGCGGGGGCGCGCGAAGCGTGCCGGAGCGCCCTCTATGTGCATACGAAAAAGTAAGAAATCAGAGAGTCGGACAAAATGCATATCAGTATCAGTGATCAATGTAATATTATATATACTGATCTACTGATCGGCTTTGACCGCGGAGGAGCGCGGAGCGTGCCGGAGCGCCCTCTATGTGCATACGAAAGAGTAAAAAAACAGAGAGTCGGAGAAAATGCATATCAGTATCAGTGATCAATGTTTTATTATAATTACTGATCTACTGATCGGCTTTGACCGCGGAGGCGCGCGAAGCGTGCCGGAGCGCCTTCTAGAGCAGAGGAGAGAGAGAGAGAGAGAGAGAAGCGGAGAAACGGAAAGTGTAGTTTAGTTATAACATATTTAACACTCATATACCGATAGTCTTCGGCTGCATCTCGGATCGCCTTCTCTGAGCACAGGTAAGATAATATCAGTCGAGAATCGAAAATTATCAACTAGCTACTGTTAGACATTGACACTGTTCAAACATTTGATAATACTGTAATTCAAAATTAAGGAAATACAATAAAGATCACTCATTTTTGGAAAGCTCTGACAACAGCACTTCTAGCACAGCTCCTAATAGCACTTCCAGAGCACATATCAAGTCAATCTATATATCAATCGATAGATAATTTTTTCTTCTATTTTATACCTATCTTTCTAGCGCGCGAAGCGCGCTAGTCGCAGCGCCCGCTGCGCCTGGCTGTGCAAAATGCCCTATGGTTTCCGTCCGTCCATCGCTCTACCGCGCCACCCACTACTCCTATCTAGCCAAACGTGACATCGATCCGATGGTCTCGGTCCCGAGATGCAGGATTCCAATTTTCAGCCCTTTATCTCTCATATCCGCGGAGCTATAAGCTCCAGAAAGTCCGACAAAATAGCGCGTAATCAGAGAGAGTCAGACACAAAAGGGGCGAAATAGTGTGTGAGGCGAGGAGACGGGTAGGTGGTTGAACGGTTGCATCGAGTAGGCCTTACAAGAACGAGGACTGCGAATCGCAGACTCCAGCTTTCGAGAAACGGTTTCGACGTCACTCCTCTACACTCCCTCACCTACAAATCTGCCCGTAATCTTTTTATAACTCCTCCTGGTTTCCTTTCACGAAGTGATTTAGTCGAGGCGAGGCGACACCAAACAGTTGTCGCGGGCTGTTCAAGAAAACTAGGCAACCGTGTAAGGTCTCCCTTTACTACAACATGCAAATAGGTGGCCATTACATTTCTACCAAAATTTGCATATTTTTGTGACCTCTGAAGCCCGATATCAATTAAATTCCTCTAATCGACGCCACTTTATTGCCCCGCGACGAGAGAGTGTGGCGAGGTGAGAGTGCGCCAGCTGCCAGTCCGTCTGATGTCAGAGAAAGAGACAGTCAATTGTGCAAATGAGCGAGAACATCACCACGCACTACCAAACAGCTCACCACATTCCAACAAACTGTACAAATTTTATTTTCTGAGCACATACAATAAAACAATACTATATGCACTCACGTCATTCTATATTCAATCAGGGAAGTGAGGCGAGGCGAAATACTATGTAACCTCCTTTTTTCATCCAATTCCTTTTCTCATCTCTCTCTTTTTCGTCTCTCTCTCTCTCTCTCTCTCTCTCTCTCTCTCTCTCTTTCTTTCTCTCTTTCTCTCTTTCTCTCTTTCTCTCTTTCTCTCCCTCTCTTCCTCTCTTCCTCTCTTCCTCTCTCTTTCTCTCTCTATCTCCATCTCTCTCTCGTCTTTCTCTCTCTCTCTCTCTCTCTCTCTCTCTCTCTCTCTTTCTCTCGATTTTATAATATAGGACCAGTGATAACTATAAATTATGATTGTATCTCTAATAAATAAAAATTGTCAACCAGCTACTGATAGGCTTTTACCGCGGAGTGTGCCGGAGCGCCCTCTATGTGCATACGAGAGAGTGAAAGATCAGAGAGTAGGAAAGAATGCATATCAGTATCAGTGTTCAATATATTATTATAATTACTGATCTACTGATCGGCTTTGACCGCGGAGGCGCGCGAAGCGTGCCGGAGCGCTTTCTATGTGCATACGAGAAAATGAACAATCAGAGAGTCGGATAAAATTCATATCAGTAGCAGTGATCAAAATATTCTTATTATTACTGATATACTGATATACTTTGACCGCTGAGGCGCGCGGAGCGGCTGTCTGTGATCAAAGGCGAGAGTAGATATTTTATAATATTAGATCCGTGATAACTAATCATTGTCAACCAGCTACTGATAGAACTTGACCGCTAAGGCGCGCGGAGCGGCCAGCGGCTGTCTGTGATCAAAGGCGAGAGTAGATATTTTATAATATTAGATCCGTGATAACTAATCATTGTCAACCAGCTACTGATAGAATTTGACCGCTAAGGCGCGCGGAGCGGCTGTCTGTGATCAAAGGCGAGAGTAGATATTTTATAATATTAGATCCGTGATAACTAATCATTGTCAACCAGCTACTGATAGAACTTTACCGCTGAGGCGCGCGGAGCGGCTGTCTGTGATCAAAGGCGAGAGTAGATATTTTATAATATTAGATCCGTGATAAATAACCATTGTCAACCAGCTACTGATAGAATTTGACCGCTGAGGCGCGCGGAGCGCCTGTCTGTGATCAAAGGCGAGAGTAGATATTTTATAATATTAGATCCGTGATAACTAATCATTGTCAACCAGCTACTGATAGAACTTGACCGCTAAGGCGCGCGGAGCGGCTGTCTGTGATCAAAGGCGAGAGTAGATATTTTATAATATTAGATCCGTGATAACTAATCATTGTCAACCAGCTACTGATAGAATTTGACCGCTAAGGCGCGCGGAGCGGCTGTCTGTGATCAAAGGCGAGAGTAGATATTTTATAATATTAGATCCGTGATAACTAATCATTGTCAACCAGCTACTGATAGAACTTTACCGCTGAGGCGCGCGGAGCGGCTGTCTGTGATCAAAGGCGAGAATAGATATTTTATAATATTAGATCCGTGATAAATAACCATTGTCAACCAGCTACTGATAGAATTTGACCGCTGAGGCGCGCGGAGCGGCTGTCTGTGATCAAAGGCGAGAGTAGATATTTTATAATATTAGATCCGTGATAACTAATCATTGTCAACCAGCTACTGATAGAATTTGACCGCTAAGGCGCGCGGAGCGGCTGTCTGTGATCAAAGGCGAGAGTAGATATTTCATAATATTAGATCCGTGATAACTAATCATTGTCAACCAGCTACTGATAGAACTTAACCGCTGAGGCGCGCTGAGCGGCTGTCTGTGATCAAAGGCGAGAGTAGATATTTTATAATATTAGATCCGTGATAAATAACCATTGTCAACCAGTCACTGATAGAATTTGACCGCTGAGGCGCGCGGAGCGGCTGTCTGTGATCAAAGGCGAGAGTAGATATTTTATAATATTAATTCCGTAATAACTAATCATTGTCAACCAGCTACTGATAGAATTTGACCGCTAAGGCGCGCGGAGCGGCTGTCTGTGATCAAAGGCGAGAGTAGAGATTTATAATATTAGATCCGTGATAACTAATCATTGTCAACCAGCTACTGATAAAATTTGACCGCTGAGGCGCGCGGAGCGGCTGTCTGTGATCAAAGGCGAGAGTAGATATTTTATAGAATTAGATCCGTGATAACTAATCATTGTCAACCAGCTACTGATAGAATTTGACCGCTAAGGCGCGCGGAGCGGCTGTTTGTGATCAAAGGCGAGAGTAGATGTTTTATAATAATAGATCCGTGATAACTAATCATTGTCAACCAGCTACTGATAGAATTTGACCGCTGAGGCGCGCGGAGCGGTTGTTTGTGATCAAAGGCGAGAGTAGAGATTTTATAATATTAGATTCGTGATAACTAATCATTGTCAACCAGCTACTGATAGAATTTGACCGCTGAGGCGCGCGGAGCGGCTGTCTGTGATCAAAGGCGAAAGTAGAGTTTTTATAATATTAGATCCGTGATAACTAATCATTGTCAACCAGCTACTGATAGATTTTGACCGCGAAGGCGCGCGGAACGTGCCGGAGCGCCTCCTATGTGCATACGAGAGAGTGAAATATCAGAGAGTCGGAGAAAATGCAAAACAGTATCAGTGATCAATATATTATTATTTTTGATCTACTGATAGGCTTTGACCGCGGAGGCACGCGGTAGCGTGCCGGAGCGCCTTCTAGAGCAGAGAGAGAGAGAGAGAGAGAGAGAGAAGCGGAGAAACGGAAAGTGTAGTTTAGTTATGACATAGTTACCACTCATATACCGATAGTCTTCGGCTGCATCCCGGAGCGCCTTATATGAGCATAGGTAAGATAACATCAGTCGAGAATCAAAAAATTATCAACCAGATACTGTTAGACATTGACACTGTTCGAACATTTGATAATACTGTAATTCAAAATCAAGAAAAAAAATAAAGATCACTCATTTTTTAAAGGCTCTGACAACAGCACTTCTAGCACAGCTCCTAATGGCACTTCCAGAGCACATATCAAGTCAATCAATATATCATTCGATAGATAATTTTCTCCTCTATTTTCTACCTATATTTCTAGCGCGCGAAGCGCGCTAGTCGCTAGTATGTGTAAAATGCCCTATGGTGTCTGTCCATACATCGCTCTACCGCGCCACCCACTACTCCTATCTAGCCAAACGTGACATCGATCCGATGGTCTCGGTCCCGAGATGCAGGATTCCAATTTTCAGATCTTTATCTCTCATATCCGCGGAGCTATAAGCTCAAGAAGGTCCGACGAAATAGCGCGTAATCAGAGAGAGTCAGACACAAAAGCGGCGAAATAGTGTGTCAGATGAAGAGACGGGTCACTGGCAAATCGGCTGCGGCGAGTAGACCTTACAAGAACGAGTACTGCGAATCGCAGACTTCAGCTATCGAAAAACGGTTTTCACGTCACTCCTCTAAACTCCCTCACCTACAAATCTGCCCGTAATCTTTTTATAAATCTTCCTGGTTTCCTTTCACGAAGTGATTTAGTCGAGGCGAGGCGACACCAAACAGTTGTCGCGGGCTGTTCAAGAAAACTAGGCAATCGTGTAAGGTCTCCCTTTACTACAACATGCAAATAGGTGGCCACTACACTTCTACCAAAATTCGCATTTTTTTGTGACCTCTGACGCCTGCAATCAATTAAATTCCTCTAATCGACGTCGTTTTATTGCCCCGCGACGAGAGAGTGTGGCGAGGTGAGAGTGCGCCAGCTGCCAGTCTGTCTGATGTCAGAGAAAGAGACAGTCAATTGTGCAAATGAGCGAGAGTATCACCATGCACTACGAAACAGGTCACCACACTCCAACAAACTATTTTCTGAGCACATACAATAAAACAATACTATATGCACTCACGTCATTCTATATTCAATCATAGAAGTGAGGCGAGGCGAAATACTATGTAACCTCCTTTTCTCATCCAATTTCTTTTCTTATCCCTCTCTTCTCACGCCTCTCTCTCTCTCTCTCTCTCTCTCTCTCTCTTTCTCTCCCTCTCTCCCTCTCTTCCTCTATCTCTCTCTTATATATTATGATTTTAGATTATTGATAACTATGAAGTCTACTGGGATCTAAAATAAATAATAATTGTCAACCAGCTGCTCATCCCACTCTCTTTCTCTCTCTTTCTCTCTCTCTCTCTCTCTCTCTCTCTCTCTCTCTCTCTCTCTTTCTCTTTCTCTCTCGCTCGCTTAAATTTTATAATATAAGACCAGTAATAACTATAAAGTATATTTGTATCTCTAATAAATAAAAATTGTCAACCAGCTACTGATAGGCTTTTACCGCGGAGTGTGCCGGAGCGCCCTCTATGAGCACACGAGAGAGTGAAAGATCAGAGAGTAGGAGAGAATGCATATCAGTATCAGTGTTCAATATATTATTATAATTACTGATCTACTGATCGGCTTTGACCGCGGAGGCGCGCGTAGCGTGCCGGAGCGTCCTCTAAAGGCATACGATAGAGTAAAAGATCAAAGAGTCGGAGAAAATTCATATCAGTAGCAGTGATCAATGCATTCTTACTATTACTGATCTACTGATAGAATTTGACCGCGGAGGCGCGCGGAGCGTGCCGGAGCGCTTTCTATGTGCCTACGAGAAATAGAAAGATCAGAGAGTCGGAGAAAATTCATATCAGTAGCAGTGATCAATGCATTCTTACTATTACTGATCTACTGATATATTTTGACCGCGGAGGCGCGCGGAGCGTGCCGGAGCGCTCTCTATGTGCCTACGAGAAATAGAAAGATCAGAGAGTCGGAGAAAATTCATATCAGTAGCAGTGATCAATGCATCCTTACTATTACTGATCTACTGATATATTTTGACCGCGGAGGCGCGCGGAGCGTGCCGGAGCGCTTTCTATGTGCATACGAGAGAAAGAAAGATCAGAGAGTCGGAGAAAATTCATATCAGTAGCAGTGATCAATGCATTCTTACTATTACTGATCTACTGATACATTTTGACCGCGGAGGCGCGCGGAGCGTGCCGGAGTGGTTTCTATGTGCATACGAGAAATTGAACGATCAGAGAGTCGGAGAAAATTCATATCAGTAGCAGTGATCAATGCATTCTTACTATTACTGATTTACTGATATATTTTGACCGCGGAGGCGCGCGGAGCGTGCCGGAGCGCTTTCTATGTGCATACGAGAGAGTGAAAGATCAGAGATTCGGAGAAAATTCATATCAGTAGCAGTGATCATTATTTATTCTTATTATTACTGATCTACTGATAGGCTTTGACCGCAGAGCGTGCCGGAGCGCTTTCTATGTGCATACGAGAAATTGAACGATCAGAGAGTCGGAGAAAATTCATATCAGTAGCAGTGATCAATGCATTCTTACTATTACTGATCTACTGATATATTTTGACCGCGGAGGCGCGCGGAGCGTGCCGGAGCGCTTTCTATGTGCATACGAGAAAGTGAACGATCAGAGAGTCGGAGAAAATTCATATCAGTAGCAGTGATCAATGCATTCTTACTATTACTGATCTACTGATATATTTTGACCGCGGAGGCGCGCGGAGCGTGCCGGAGCGCTTTCTATGTGCATACGAGAAAGTGAACGATCAGAGAGTCGGAGAAAATTCATATCAGTAGCAGTGATCAATGCATTCTTACTATTACTGATCTACTGATATATTTTGACCGCGGAGGCGGGCGGAGCGTGCCGGAGCGCTTTCTGTGTGCGTACGAAAGAGTAAAAGCTCAGAGAGTAGGAGAGAAGGCATATCAGTATCATTGATCAGTATATTATTATAATTACTGATTCACTGATCGGCTTTGACCGCGGAGGCGCGCGAAGCGTTCCGGAGCGCCCTCCATGTGCATACGAGAGAGTAAAATATCAGAGAGTAGGAGAAAATGCAAATCAGTATCAGTGATCATTATTGTTATTTTTATTACTGATCTACTGATATGCTCTGACAGCGGAGCGTGCCGGAGCGCCTTCTATGAGCATAGTAAATACATCCGTAGAAAAACAGTCAACCAGATACTATCAACCAAATATACTGTGACACTTTCTAATTATTTAAAATTACTGAAAACAAAAAAGGAAATAAATAAAGATCAGTCATCTACTGGAAGACTGACAACAGCACTTCTAGCACAGCTCCTAATAGCACTTCCAGAGCACATATCAAATCAATCTATATATCAATCGATAGATAATTTTCTCCTCTATTTTATACCTATATTTCTAGCGCGCGAAGCGCGCTAGTCGGGTGTATGTGTAAAATGCCCTATGGTGTCTGTACGTCCATCGCTCTACCGCGCCACCCACTACTCCTATCTAGCCAAACGTGACATCGATCCGATGGTCTCGGTCCCGAGATGCAGGATTCCAATTTTCAGCTCGTTATCTCTCATATCCGCGGAGCTATAAGCTTCAGAAAGTCCGACGAAACAGCGCGTAATCAGAGAGAGTCAGACACAAAAGCGGCGAAATAGTGTGTCAGATGAAGAGACGGTTAGGTCGTTGAGCGGTTGCATCGAGTAGGCCTTACAAGAACGAGTACTGCGAATCGCAGACTTCAGCTATCGAAAAACGGTTTCGACGTCACTCCTCTACACTCCCTCACCTACAAATTGGCCCGTAATCTTTTTATAACTCTTCCTGGTTTCTTTTCACGACGTGATTTAATCGAGGCGAGGCGACACCAAACAGTTGTCGCGGGCTGTTCAAGAAAACTAGGCAACCGTGTCAGATCTCCCTTTACTACAACATGCAAATAGGTGGCCACTACACTTCTACCAAAATTTGCATCTTTTTGTGACCTCTGACGCCCGCTATCAATTAAATTCCTCTAATCGACGCCACTTTATTGCCCCGCGACGAGAGAGTGTGGCGAGGTGAGAGTGCGCCAGCTGCCAGTCTGTCTGATGTCAGAGAAAAAGACAGTCAATTGTGCAAATGAGCAAGAACATCACCACGCACTACGAAACAGCTCACCACACTCCAACAAACTGTGCAAATTTTATTTTCTGAGCACATACAATAAAACATTACTAAATTCACTAACGACATTCTATATTCAATCAGAGAAGTGAGGCGAGGCGAAATATACGTAACCTCTTTTTCGCATCCTTTTTTCGTCTCTCTCTCTCTCTCTCTCTCTCTCTCTCTTTCTTTTACTTTATCTCTCTCTTTCTCTCTCTTTGTTTATTCTCTCTCTCTTTTCGTCTCTCTCTTTTCGTCTCTCTCTCTCTCTCTCTCTCTCTCTCTCTCTCTCTTTTTCTTGCTCTTTTCCGTATCTCTCTCTCTCGCTCGCTCGCTCGCTCGCTCTCTTTCTCTCTCCCTATCCCCTCTCTTGCTCTATTTCTCTCTCTGATATACTTTGACCGCGGAGGCGCGCTTTCTATGTGCATACGAGAAAGTGAACGATCAGAGAGTCGGAGAAAATGCATATCAGTAGCAGTGATCAAAATATACTTGTTTTTACTGATCTACTGATATACTTTGACCGCGGAGGCGCGCGAAGCGTGCCGGAGCGCCCTCTATGTGCATACGAAAGAGTAAAAGATCAGAGAGTCGGAGAAAATTCATATCAGTAGCAGTGATCAATATATTCTTATTATTACTGATCTACTGATAGACTTTGACCGCGGAGGCGCGCGAAGCGTGCCGGAGCGCCCTCTATGTGCATACGAAAGAGTAAAAGATCAGAGAGTCGGAGAGAATGCATATCAGTAGCAGTGATCAATATATTCTTATTATTACTGATCTACTGATCGGCTTTGACCGCGGAGGCGCGCGAAGCGTGCCGAAACGCTTTCTATGTGCATACGAGAAAGTGAACGATAAGAGAGTCGGAGAAAATGCATATCAGTAGCAGTGGTCAATATATTCTTATTATTACTAATCTACTGATCGGCTTTGACCGCGGAGGCGCGCGAAGCGTGCCGAAGCGCTTTCTATGTGCATACGAGAAAATGAACGATCAGAGAGTCGGAGAGAATGCATATCAGTATCAGTGATCAGTATATTATTATAACTACTGATCTACTGATCAGCTTTGACCGCGGAGGCGCGCGAAGCGTGCCGAAGCGCTTTCTATGTGCATACGAGAGAGTGAAATATCAGAGAGTAAGTAGGAGAAAATGCATATCAGTAGCAGTGATCAAAATATACTTATTTTTACTGATCTACTGATCGACTTTGACCGCGGAGGCGTGCGGAGCGTGCCGGAGCGCCCTCTATGTGCATACGAAAGAGTAAAAGATCAGAGAGTCGGAGAGAATGCATATCAGTAGCAGTGATCAAAATATACTTATTTTTACTGATCTACTGATCGACTTTGACCGCGGAGGCGTGCGGAGCGTGCCGGAGCGCTTTCTATGTGCATACGAGAAAGTGAACGATCAGAGAGTCGGAGAAAATTCATATCAGTAGCAGTGATCAAAATATTCTTATTTTTACTGATATACTGATATACTTTGACCGCGGAGGCGCGCGAAGCGTGCCGGAACGCTTTCTATGTGCATACGAGAAAGTGAACGATCAGAGAGTCGGAGAAAATGCATATCAGTAGCAGTGATCAAAATATACTTGTTTTTACTGATCTACTGATATACTTTGACCGCGGAGGCGCGCGAAGCGTGCCGGAGCGCCCTCTATGTACATACGAAACAGTAAAATATCAGAGAGTAGAAAAGATTGCATATCAGTATCAGTGATTATTATATTATTATAATTACTGATCTACTGATCGACTTTAACCGCGGAGGCGCGCGAAGCGTGCCGGAGCGCCTTCTATGTGCATACGAAAGAGTAAAAAATCAGAGAGTCGGAGAAAATGCATATCAGTATCAGTGATCAATATATTATTATAATTACTGATCTACTGATCGACTTTGACCGCGAAGGCGCGCGAAGCGTGCCGGAGCGCCTTCTATGTGCATACGAAAGAGTAAAAAATCAATGAGACGGAGAAAATGCATATCAGTATCAGTGATCAATATATTATTATAAATACTGATCTACTGATCGGCTTTGACCGCGGAGGCGCGAGAAGCGTGCCGGATCGCCTTCTATGTGCATACGAAAGAGTGAAAAGTCAGAGAGTCGGAGAAAATGCATATCAGTATCAGTGATCAATGTATTATTATAATTACTGATCTACTGATATGCTCTGACCGCGGAGCGTGCCGGAGCGCCTTCTATGAGCATAGTAAATACATCTGTGGAAAAGCAGTCAACCAGATACTATTAACCAGATACTGATAGACTGTGACACTTTCCAATTATTAAAAACTACTGAAAAATATAAAAAGGGAATAAATAAAAATCAGTCATCTACTGAAAGACTGACAACAATTCTTCTAGAGCACATATCAAGTCAATCTATATATCAATCGATAGATAATTTTCTCTTTTTTATAACTATATTTCTAGCGCGCGAAGCGCGCTAGTCTGGTGTAAGTGTAAAATGCCCTATGGTGTCTGTCCATACATCGCTCTACCGCGCCACCCACTACTCCTATCTAGCCAAACGTGACATCGATCCGATGGTCTCGGTCCCGAGATGCAGGATTCCAATTTTCAGCCCTTTATCTCTCATATCCGCGGAGCTATAAGCTCCAGAAAGTCCGACGAAATAGCGCGTAATCAGAGAGAGTCAGACACAAAAGCGGCGAAATAGTGTGTGAGGCGAGGAGACGGGTCACTGGCGAATCGGCTGCGGCGAGTATACCTTACAAGAACGAGTACTGCGAATCGCAGACTTCATCTTTCGAGAAACGGTTTTTACGTCACTCCTCTACACTCCCTCACCTACAAATCTGCCCGTAATCTTTTTATAACTCCTCCTGGTTTTCTTTTACGAAGTGATTTAATCGAGGCGAGGCGACGCCAAACAATTGTCGCGGGCTGTTCAAGAAAACTAGGCAATCGTGTAAGGTCTCCCTTCACTACAACATGCAAATAGGTGGCCACTACACTTCTACCAAAATTTGCATCTTTTTGTGACCTCTGACGCTCGCTATCAATTAAATTCCTCTAATCGACGTCGTTTTATTGCCCCGCGACGAGAGAGTGTGGCGAGGTGAGAGTGCGCCAGCTGCCAGTCTGTCTGCTGTTAGAGAAAGAAACAGTAAATTGTGCAAATGAGCCAGAACAGCACCATGCACTACGAAACAGCTCACCACACTCCAACAAACTGCGCGATTACCATATTCTGAGTAAATACAATAAAACATTACTATATGCACTCACGTCCTATATTCAATCAGGGAAGTGAGGCGAGGCGAAATAATATGTAAACTCTTTTTCTCATCTCTCTCCTTTCCTCATTCCTATCTCTCTCTCTCTCTCTCTCTCTCTTTCTCTCTCTCTCTCTTTCGTCTCTCTCCCTCTCTTTCTCTCCCTCTCTCACTCTCTTCCTCTCTTCCTCTCTCGATCACTCACTCTCTCTCTCTCTCTCTCTCTCTCTTATATTTTATAATATTAGACCAGTGACAACTATAAATTAAACTTGGATCTATAATAAATAATAATTGTCAACCAGCTACTGATAGGGAGTGTGCCGGAGCGCCCTCTAAGGGCATACGAGAGAGTAAAAGATCAGACAGTAGAAGAGAATGCATATCAGTATCAGTGATCTAAATATTATTGTAATTACTGATCTACTGATCGACTTTGACCGCGGAGGCGCGCGAAGCGTGCCGGAGCACTTTTTATGTGCGTACGAGAGAGTAAAAGATCAGAGAGTAGGAGAGAATGCATATCAGTAGCAGTGATCAAGATATTATTATAATTACTCATCTACTGATCGGCATTGACCGCGGAGGCGCGCGAAGCGTGCCGGAGCGCTTTCTATGTGCGTACGAGAGAGTAAAAGATCAGAGAGTAGGAGAGAAGGCATATCAGTATCAGTGATCAGTATATTATTATAATTACTGATCTACTGATAGGCTTTGACCGCGGAGGCGCGCGAAGCGTACCGGAGCGCTTTCTATGTGCATACGAGAGAGTAAAAGATCAGAGAGTAGGAGAGAATGCATATCAGTAGCAGTGATCAATATATTATTATAATTACTGACATACTGATCGGCTTTGACCGCGGAGGCGCGCGAAGCGTGCCGGAGCGCCCTCTATGTGCATACGAGAGAGTGAACGATCAGAGAGTTGGAGAAAATGCATATCAGTTACAGTGATCAAGATATTATTATAATTACTCATCTACTGATCGGCATTGACCGCGGAGGCGCGCGAAGCGTGCCGGAGCGCTTTCTATGTGCGTACGAGAGAGTAAAAGATCAGAGAGTAGGAGAGAAGGCATATCAGTATCAGTGATCAGTATATTATTATAATTACTGATCTACTGATAGGCTTTGACCGCGGAGGCGCGCGAAGCGTACCGGAACGCTTTCTATGTGCATACGAGAGAGGGAACGATCAGAGAGTCGGAGAAAATGCATATCAGTAGCAGTGATCAGTATATTCTTATTTTTAATGATCTACTGATAGGATTTGACCGCGGAGGCGCGCGAAGCGTGCCGGAGCGCCCTCTATGTGCATACGAGAGAGTGAACGATCAGAGAGTCGGAGAAAATGCATATCAGTATCAGTGATCAATGTTTTATTATAATTACTGATATACTGATCGGCTTCGACCGCGGAGGCGCGCGAAGCGTGCCGGAGCGCCCTCTATGTGCTTACGAGAGAGTGAAAGATCAGAGAGTAGGAGAGAATGCATATAAGTAGCAGTGACATTATATTTTTTATAATTACTGATCTACTGATAGGCTTTGACCGCGGAGGCGCGCGAAGCGTGCCGGAGCGCCCTCTATGTGCATACGAGAGAGTGAAAGATCAGAGAGTAGGAGAGAATGCATATCAGTAGCAGTGACATTATATTTTTTATAATTACTGATCCACTGATATACGTTGACCGCGGAGGCGCGCGAAGCGTGCCGGAGCGCTTTCTATGTGCATACGAGAGAGTGAAAGATCAGAGAGTAGGAGAGATTGCATATCAGTAGCAGTGAAATTATATTATTTTAATTATTGATCTACTGATAGGATTTGACCGCGGAGGCGCGCGAAGCGTGCCGGATCGCTTTCTATGTGCATACGAGAAAGTGAACTATCAGAGAGTCGGAGAAAATGCATATCAGTAGCAGTGATGAATATAGTCTTGTTATTACTGATCTACTGATATACTTTGACCGCGGAGGCGCGCGGAGCGTGCCGGAGCGCTTTCTATGTGCATACGAGAAAGTGAAAGATCAGAGAGTCGAAGAAAATGCATATCAGTAGCAGTAATCAATACAGTCTTATTATTACTGATCTACTGATCGACTTTGACCGCGGAGGCGCGCGAAGCGTGCCGGAGCGCTTTCTATGTGCATACGAGAGAGTGAAAGATCAGAGAGTTGGAGAAAATGCATATCAGTAGCAGTGATAAGTATAGTCTTGGTATTACTGATCTACTGATCGACTTTGACCGCGGAGGCGCGCGAAGCGTGCCGAAGCGCTTTTTATGTGCATACGAGAAAGTGAACGATCAGAGAGTCGGAGAAAATGCATATCAGTAGCAGTGATCAATATATTCTTATTATTACTGATATACTGATAGACTTTGACCGCGGATGCGCGCGAAGCGTGCCGGAGCGCCCTCTATGTGCAAACGAAAGAGTAAAAGATCAAAAAGTCGGAGAAAATGCATATCAGTATCAGTGATCAATGTTTTATTATAATTACTGATCTACTGATATACTTTAACCGTGGAGGCGCGCGGAGCGTGCCCGGATCGCCTTCTATGAGCATAGTAAATATAACATCTGTAGATAAGCAGTCAAGCAGATACTATCAACCAGATACTGATAAACTGTGACACTTTCTAAATATTTGAAACTACTGAAAAATAAAAAAAATAGGGAAATAAATAAAGATCAGTCATCTATTGAAAGACTGACAACAGCACTTCTAGCACAGCTCCTAATAGCATTTTCCAGAGCACATATCAAGTCAATCTATATATCAATCGATAGATAATTTTCTCCTCTTTTTTACCTATATTTCTAGCGCGCGAAGCGCGCTAGTTGCCTGTAAGTGTAAAATGCCTTATGGTTTCCGTACGTCCATCGCTCTACCGCGCCACCCACTACTCCTATCTAGCCAAACGTGACATCGATCCGATGGTCTCGGTCCCGAGATGCAGGATTCCAATTTTCAGATCTTTATCTCTCATATCCGCGGAGCTATAAGCTCAAGAAGGTCCGACGAAATAGCGCGTAATCCGAGAGAGTCAGACAGAAAAGCAGCGAGATAGTGTGTCAGATGAAGAGACGGGTCACTGACGAATCGGGTGCGGCGAGTAGACCTTACAAGAACGAGTACTGCGAATCGCAGACTTCAGCTATCGAAAAACGGTTTTCACGTCACTCCTCTACACTCCCTCACCTACAAATCTGCCCGTAATCTTTTTATAACTCCTCCTGGTTTCCTTTCACGAAGTGATTTAGTCGAGGCGAGGCGACACCAAACAGTTGTCGCGGGCTGTTCAAGAAAACTAGGCAACCGTGTAAGGTCTCCTTTTACTACAACATGCAAATAGGTGGCCACTACACTTCTACCAAAATTTGCATCTTTTTGTGACCTCTGACGCTCGCTATCAATTAAATTCCTCTAATCGACGCCACTTTATTGCCCCGCGACGAGAGAGTGTGGCGAGGTGAGAGTGCGCCAGCTGCCAGTCTGTCTGATGCCAGAGAAAGAGACAGTAAACTGTGCAAATGAGCGAGAACATTACCATGCACTACGAAACAGCTCACCACACTTCCAACAAACGGTGCAAATTCTATATCCTGAGCAAATACAATACAAATAAAACTGTATGCACTAACGACATTCTATATTCAATCAGGGAAGTGAGGCGAGGCGGAATACTATGTAACCTCCTTTTCTCATCGCTCTCCTTTTCTCATCCCTCTTTTTTCGTCTCTCTCTCTCTCTCTCTCTCTCTCTCTCTCTTTTATATTTTATAATATTTTACCGCGGAGTGTGCCGGAGCGCCCTCTATGTGCATACGAGAGAGTGAAAGATCAGAGAGTAGGAGAGAATGCATATCAGTATCAGTGATCAATGTATTATAATAATTACTGATCTACTGATCGGCTTTGACCGCGAAGTCGCGCGAAGCGTGCCGGAGCGCCCTCTATGTGCATACGTAAGAGTAAAAAAATCAGAGGGTCTGAGAAAATGCATATCAGTATCAGTGATCAATATATTATTATAATCACTCATCTACTGATCGGCTTTGCCCGCGGAGGCGCGCGAAGCGTGCCGGAGCGCCCTTCATGTGTATACCAGAGAGTAAAATATCAGAGAGTAGGAGAAAATGCATATCAGTATCAGTGATCAATGTATTATTATAATTACTGATCTACTGATCGGCTTTGACCGCGGAGGCGCGCGAAGCGTGCCGGAGCGCCTTCTATGTGCATACGAACGAGTAAAAAATCAGAGAGTCGGAGAAAATGCATATCAGTATCAGTGATCAATGTATTATAATAATTACTGATCTACTGATCGGCTTTGACCGCGAAGTCGCGCGAAGCGTGCCGGAGCGCCCTCTATGTGCATACGAAAGAGTAAAATATCAGAGAGTAGGAGAGAATGCATATCAGTATCAGTGATCAATGTTTATTAAAAATACTGATATACTGAACGGCTTTGACCGCGGAGGCGCGCGAAGCGTGCCGGAGCGCCTTCTATGTGCATACGAAAGAGTAAATTATCAGAGAGTAGGAGAAAATGCATATCAGTATCAGTGATCATTATATTGTTATTTTTATTACTGATCTACTGATAGGCTCTGACAGCGGAGCGTGCCGGAGCGCCTTCTATGAGCATAGTAAATACACCTTTAGAAAAGCAGTCAACCAAATACTATCAACCAGATAGACTGTGACACTTTCTAATTATTCAAAATTACTGAAAATAAAAAAAATAGGGAAATAAATAGAGATCAGTCATCTACTGGAAGACTGACAACAGCAGTTCTAGCACAGCTCCTAATAGCACTTCCAGAGCACATATCAAGTCAATCTATATATCAATCGATAGATAATTTTCTCCTCTATTTTATACCTATATTTCTAGCGCGCCGCTGCGCCGCTCTGTCTAAATGTCCTATGGTGTACATCCGTACATGGTTTTCCCTGCGCCACGGCTCTATGGATTTCGCTAAATTTGATATTGCCGGAAAGCCCTCGGTCTGTAGATGCTCAATTTAAACCTCCACTCTTTTATCTCTCAAATCCGCGGAGCTATAAGCCCAAGAAAGTCCGACGAAACAGCGCGTAATCAGAGAGCGTCAGTCAGAAAAGAGATAGTGTGTCAGATGAAGAGACGGGTCACTGACGAATCGGCTGCGGCGAGTAGACCTTACAAGAACGAGTACTGCGAATCGCAGACTCCAGCTTTCGAGAAACGGTTTTGACGTCACTCCTCTAAACTTCCTAATCTACAAATTTACCCGTAATCTTTTTATAACTCCTCCTGGTTTCCTTTCACGAAGTGATTTAGTCGAGGCGAGGCGACACCAAACAGTTGTCACGGGCTGTTCAAGAAAACTAGGCAATCGTGTAAGGTCTCCCTTCACTACAACATGCATATAGGTGGCCACTATACTTCTACCAAAATTTGCATCTTTTTGTGACCTCTGACGCCCGCTATCAATTAAATTCCTCTAATCGACGCCACTTTATTGCTCCGCGACGAGAGAGTGTGGCGAGGTGAGAGTGCGCCAGCTGCCAGTCTGTCTGATGCCAGAGAAAGAGACAGTAAACTGTGCAAATGAGCGAGAACATCACCATGCACTACGAAACATCTCACCACACTCCACAAACTGTGCAAATTCTATATTCTGAGCAAATACAATACAAATATAACTGTATGCACTAACGACATTCTATATTCAATCAGGGAAGTGAGGCGAGGCGAAATACTATGTAACCTCCTTTTCTCATTCAATTTTTTCTCATTCCTCTCTTTTTCGTCTCTCTCTCTCTATCTCTCTCTTTTTCGTCTCTCTCTCTCTATCTCTCTTTTTCTCTCTCTCTCTTATATTATGATTTTAGATTAGTGACAACTATGAAGTCTACTTGGATCTAAAATCGATAATAATTGTCAACCAGCTGCTCATCCCCCCTCTCTCTCTCTCTCTCTCTGTCTCTCTCTCTCTCTTATTTTTTTATAATATTAAACCAGAGTGATAACTATAAATTATACTTGTATCTACACTGAATAGTAATTGTCAACCAGCTACTGATAGGCTTTTACCGCGGAGTGTACCGGAGCGCCCTCTAAGGGCATACGAGAGAGTGAAAAATCACAGAGTTGGAGAAAATGCATATCAGTAGCAGTGATCAATACAGTCTTATTATTACTGATCTACTGATCGACTTTGACCGCGGAGGCGCGCGAAGCGTGCCGGAGCGCCCTCTAAGGGCATACGAGAGAGTGAAAGATCACAGAGTTGGAGAAAATGCATATCAGTAGCAGTGATCAATACAGTCTTATTATTACTGATCTACTGATCGACTTTGACCGCGGAGGCGCGCGAAGCGTGCCGGAGCGCTTTCTATGTGCATACGAGAGAGTGAGAGATCAAAGAGTCGGAAAAAATGCATATTAGTAGCAGTGATCAATACAGTCTTGTTATTACTGATCTACTGATCGACTTTGACCGCGGAGGCGCGCGAAGCGTGCCGGAGCGCTTTCTATGTGCATACGAGAGAGTGAGAGATCAAAGAGTCGGAGAAAATGCATATTAGTAGCAGTGATCAATACAGTCTTATTATTACTGATCCACAGATCGACTTTGACCGCGGAGGCGCGCGAAGCGTGCCGAAGCGCTTTCTTTGTGCATACGAGAGAGTGAGAGATCAAGGGGTCGGAGAAAATGCATATTAGTAGCAGTGATCAATACAGTCTTATTATTACTGATCTACTGATCGACTTTGACCGCGGAGGTGCGCGAAGCGTGCCGGAGCGCTTTCTATGTGCATACGAGAAAGTGAAAGATCAGAGAGTCGGAAAAAAACATATCAGTATCTGTGATCAATGTTTTATTATAATTACTGATCTACTGATCGGCTTTGACCGCGGAGGCGCGCGAAGCGTGCCGGAGCGTCTTTTATGTGCATACGAAAGAGTAAAAATCAGGGAGTCGGTGAAAATGCATATCAGTATCAGTGATCAATGTTTTATTATAATTACTGATATATTGATCGGCTTTGACCGCGGAGGCGCGCGAAGCGTGCCGGAGCGCCTCCTATGTGCATCCGAGAGAGTGAAATATCAGAGAGTCGGAGAGAATGCATATCAGTAACAGTGATCAATATATTCTTATTATTACTAATCTACTGATATGCTTTGACCGCGGAGGCGCGCCTCCTATGTGCATCCGAGAGAGTGAAATATCAGAGAGTCGAAGAAAGTTCATATCAGTAGCAGTGATCAATATATTCTTATTTTTACTGATCTACTGATATACGTTGACCGCGTAGGCGCGCGGAGCGTGCCGGAGCGCCCCCCAGGAGAAAATGCATATCAGTATCAGTGATCATTATATTGTTATTTTTTATTACTGATCTACTGATAGGCTCTGACAGCGGAGCGTGCCGGAGCGCCTTCTATGAGCATCGTAAATACATCTGTAGAAAAGCAGTCAACCAGATACTATCAACCAGATATACTGTGACATTGTCTAATTATTCAAAATTACTGAAAATAAAAAAAAGGAAATAAATAAGATCAGTCATCTACTGGAAGACTGACAACAGCACTTCTAGCACAGCTCCTAATAGCACTTCCAGAGCACATATCAAGTCAATCTATATATCAATCGATAGATAATTTTCTCCTCTATTTTATACCTATATTTGTGAAATAGTGTGTCAGATGAAGAGACGGTTAGGTCGTTGAACGGTTGCAACGAGTAGACCTTACAAGAACGAGTACTGCGAATCGCAGACTTCAGCTTTCGAGAAACGGTTTCGACGTCACTCCTCTACACTCCCTCACCTACAAATCTGCCCGTAATCTTTTTATAAATCTTCCTGGTTTCCTTTCACGAAGTGATTTAGTCGAGGCGAGGCGACACCAAACAGTTGTCGCGGGCTGTTCAAGAAAACTAGGCAATCGTGTAAGGTCTCCCTTTACTACAACATGCAAATAGGTGGCCACTACACTTCTACCAAAATTCGCATCTTTTTGTGACCTCTGACGCCTGCAATCAATTAAATTCCTCTAATCGACGTCGTTTTATTGCCCCGCGACGAGAGAGTGTGGCGAGGTGAGAGTGCGCCAGCTGCCAGTCTGTCTGATGTCAGAGAAAGAGACAGTCAATTGTGCAAATGAGCGAGAGTATCACCATGCACTACGAAACAGCTCACCACACTCCAACAAACTATTTTCTGAGCACATAGAATAAAACAATACTATATGCACTCACGTCATTCTATATTCAATCATAGAAGTGAGGCGAGGCGAAATACTATGTAACCTCCTTTTCTCATCTCTCTCCTTTACTTATCCCTCTCTTCTCACGCCTCTCTCTCTCTCTCTCTCTCTCTCTTTCTCTCCCTCTCTCCCTCTCTTCCTCTATCTCTCTCTTATATATTATGATTTTAGATTATTGATAACTATGAAGTCTACTGGGATCTAAAATAAATAATAATTGTCAACCAGCTGCTCATCCCACTCTCTTTCTCTCTCTCTCTCTCTCTCTCTCTCTTTCTCTCTCGCTCGCTTAAATTTTATAATATAAGACCAGTAATAACTATAAAGTATATTTGTATCTCTAATAAATAAAAATTGTCAACCAGCTACTGATAGGCTTTTACCGCGGAGTGTGCCGGAGCGCCCTCTATGAGCATACGAGAGAGTGAAAGATCAGAGAGTAGGAGAGAATGCATATCAGTATCAGTGTTCAATATATTATTATAATTACTGATCTACTGATCGGCTTTGACCGCGGAGGCGCGCGTAGCGTGCCGGAGCGTCCTCTAAAGGCATACGATAGAGTAAAAGATCAAAGAGTCGGAGATAATTCATATCAGTAGCAGTGATCAATGCATTCTTACTATTACTGATCTACTGATATATTTTGACCGCGGAGGCGCGTGGAGCGTGCCGGAGCGCTTTCTATGTGCATACGAGAGAGTGAAAGATCAGAGAGTCGGAGAAAATTCATATCAGTAGCAGTGATCAATGCATTCTTACTATTACTGATCTACTGATATATTTTGACCGCGGAGGCGCGCGGAGCGTGCCGGAGCGCTTTTTATGTGCATACGAGAGAGTGAAAGATCAGAGAGTCGGAGAAAATTCATATCAGTAGCAGTGATAAATGCATTCTTACTATTACTGATCTACTGATATATTTTGACCGCGGAGGCGCGCGGAGCGTGCCGGAGCGCTTTCTATGTGCATACGAGAGAGTGAAAGATCAGAGAGTTGGAGAAAATCCATATCAGTAGCAGTGATCAATGCATTCTTACTATTACTGATCTACTGATATATTTTGACCGCGGAGGCGCGCGGAGCGTGCCGGAGCGCTTTCTATGTGCATACGAGAGAGTGAAAGATCAGAGATTCGGAGAAAATTCATATCAGTAGCAGTGATCAATATATTCTTATTATTACTGATCATACTGATCTACTGATAGGCTTTGACCGCGGAGGCGCGCGGAGCGTGCTGGAGCGCTTTCTATGTGCATACGAGAAAGTGAACGATCAGAGAGTCGGAGAAAATTCATATCAGTAGCAGTGATCAATGCATTCTTACTAATACTGATCTACTGATATATTTTGACCGCGGAGGCGCGCGGAGCGTGCCGGAGCGCTTTCTATGTGCATACGAGAGAAAGAAAGATCAGAGAGTCGGAGAAAATTCATATCAGTGGTAGTGATCAATGCATTCTTACTACTACTGATCTACTGATATATTTTGACCGCGGAGGCGCGCGGAGCGTGCCGGAGCGCTTTCTATGTGCATACGAGAAAGTGAACGATCAGAGAGTCGGAGAAAATTCATATCAGTAGCAGTGATCAATGCATTCTTACTATTACTGATCTACTGATAGAATTTGACCGCAGAGGCGCGCGGAGCGTGCCGGGGCGCTTTCTATGTGCATACGAGAGAGTGAAAGATCAGAGAGTCGGAGAAAATTCATATCAGTAGCAGTGATCAATGCATTCTTACTATTACTGATCTACTGATGGAAGTTGACCGCGGAGGCGCGCGGAACGTGCCGGAGCGCTTTCTATGTGCATAAGTACGAGAGAAAGAAAAATCAGAGAGTCGGAGAAAATTCATATCAGTAGCAGTGATCAATGCATTCTTACTATTACTGATCGACTGATATATTTTGACCGCGAATGCGCGCGGAGCGTGCCGGAGCGCTTCCTATGTGCATACGAGAGAGTGAAAGATCAGAGAGTCGGAGAAAATTCATATCAGTAGCAGTGATCAATGCATTCTTACTATTACTGATCTACTGATATGTTTTGACCGCGGAGGCGCGCGGATCGTGCCGGAGCGCTTTCTATGTGCGTACGAGACAGTGAAAGATCTGAGAGTAGGAGAGAAGGCATATCAGTATCAGTGATCAATGCATTCTTACTATTACTGATCTACTGATATATTTTGACCGCGGAGGCGCGCGGAGCGTGCCGGAGCGCTTTCTATGTGCATACGAGAGAGTGAAAGATCAGAGAGTCGGAGAAAATTCATATCAGTAGCAGTGATCAATGCATTCTTACTATTACTGATCTACTGATATGTTTTGACCGCGGAGGCGCGCGGATCGTGCCGGAGCGCTTTCTATGTGCGTACGAGACAGTGAAAGATCTGAGAGTAGGAGAGAAGGCATATCAGTATCAGTGATCAGTTTATTATTATAATTACTGATTCACTGATTGGCTTTGACCGCGGAAGCGCGCGAAGCGTGCCGGAGCGCTTTCTATGTGCGTACGAAAGAGTAAAAGATCAGAGAGTAGGAGAGAAGGCATATCAGTATCAGTGATCAGTATATTATTATTATTACTGATTCACTGATCGGCTTTGACCGCGGAAGCGCGCGAAGCGTGCCGGAGCGCCCTCCATGTGCATACGAGAGAGTAAAATATCAGAGAGTAGGAGAAAATGCAAATCAGTATCAGTGATCATTATTGTTATTTTTATTACTGATCTACTGACATGCTTTGACAGCGGAGCGTGCCGGAGCGCCTTCTATGAGCATAGTAAATACATCTGTAGAAAAGCAGTCAACCAGATACTATCAACCAGATAGACTGTGACACTTTCTAATTATTTAAAATTGTTGAAAATAAAAAAAAAATAAGGAAATAAATAAAGATCAGTCATCTACTGGAAGACTGACAACAGCACTTCTAGCACAGCTCCTAATAGCACTTCCAGAGCACATATCAAATCAATATATATATATATAAATCGATAGATAATTTTCTCCTCTATTTTATACCTATATTTCTAGCGCGCGAAGCGCGCTAGTCGCAGCGCCGCTGCGCCTGTATGTGTAAAATGCCCTATGGTGTCCGTCCATACATGGCTCCACAAAGGCCACCGATGCATGGATCCGGCTAAATTTGGTATGGCTGTAAAGCCCTCGGTCTGGAGATGCTCCCAAAATCTTTATGTTATCATATCTCTCATATCCGCGGAGCTATAAGCTCGAGAAAGTCCGACGAAATAGCGCGTAATCAGAGAGCGTCAGACAGAAAAGCAGCGAAATAGTATGTGAGGCGAGGAGACGGGTAGGTGGTTGAACGGTTGCATCGAGTAGGCCTTACAAGAACGAGTACTGCGAATCGCAGACTCCAGCTTTCGAGAAACGGTTTTGACGTCACTCCTCTAAACTTCCTAATCTACAAATCTGCCCGTAATCTTTTCATAACTCCTCCTGGTTTCCTTTCACGAAGTGATTTAATCGAGGCGAGGCGACACCAAACAATTGTCGCGGGCTGTTCAAGAAAACTAGGCAACCGTGTAACATCTCCCTTTACTACAACATGCATACAGGTGGCCACTACACTTCTACCAAAATTTGCATCTTTTTGTGACCTCTGACGCCCGCTATCAATTAAATTCCTCTAATCGACGTCGTTTTATTGCCCCGCGACGAGAGAGTGTGGCGAGGTGAGAGTGCGCCAGCTGCCAGTCTGTCTGCTGTTAGAGAAAGAAACAGTAAATTGTGCAAATGAGCGAGAACAGCACCATGCACTACGAAACAGCTCACCACACTCCACAAACTGTGCAAATTCTATATTCTGAGCAAATACAATACAAATATAACTGTATGCACTAACGACATTCTATATTTAATCAGAGAAGTGAGGCGAGGCGAAATACTATGTAACCTTCGTTTCTCATCCCTCTCCTTTTCTCATCCCTCTCTCTTTCTCTCTTTTGTCTTGCTCTTTTTCGTATCTCTCTCTCTCTCTCGGTCGCTCGCTCTCTTTCTCTCTCCCTATCTCCTCTCTTCCTCTATCTCTCTCTTATATTTCATGATTTCAGATTAGTGATAACTATAATGTACTTGCATCTAAATTAAATCATAATTGTCAACCAGCTGCACATCCCACGCTTACCCACTCTTAATCTCTCTCTCTCTCTCTCTCTCTCTCTCTCTCTCTCTCTCTCTCTCTATCTTATATTTTATAATGTTTCACAGCGGAGTGTGCCGGAGCGCCCTCTATGTGCATACGAGAGAGTGAAAGATCAAAGAGTAGGAGAGAATGCATATCAGTATCAGTGATCAGTATATTATTACAACTACTGATCTACTGATCAGCTTTGACCGCGGAGGCGCGCGAAGCGTGCCGGAGCGCCCTCTATGTGCATACAAAAGAGTAAAAAATCAAAGAGTCGGAGAAAATTCATTTCAGTATCAGTGATCAATATAGTTTTATTATTACTGATCTACTGATCGACTTTGACCGCGGAGGCGCGCGGAGCGTGCCGGAGCGCTTTCTATGTGCATATGAGAGAGTAAAAGATCAGAGAGTAGGAGAGAATGCATATCAGTATCAGTGATCAATGTTTTATTATAATTACTGATATACTGATCGGCTTTGACCGCGGAGGCGCGCGAAGCGTGCCGGAGCGCCTTCTATGTGCATACGAAAGAGTAAAAAATCAGAGAGTCGGAGAAAATGCATATCAGTATCAGTGATCAATGTATTATTATAATTACTGATCTACTGATCGGCTTTGACCGCGGAGGCGCGCGAAGCGTGCCGGAGCGCCTTCTATGTGCATACGAGTGAGTAAAAAATCACAGAGTCGGAGAAAATGCATATCAGTATCCGTGATCAATGTATTATTATAATTACTGATATACATACTGATCGACTTTGACCACGGAGGCGCGCGAAGCGTGCCGGAGCGCTTTCTATGTACATACGAGAGAGTGAAAGATCAGAGAGTAGGAGAGAATGCATATCAGTATCAGTGATCAATGTATTATTATAATTACTGATCTACTGATCGACTTTGACCGCGGAGGCGCGCGAAGCGTGCCGGAGCGCCCTTAATGTGCAAACGAAAGAGTAAAAGATCAGAGAGTCGGAGAAAATGCATATCAGTATCAGTGATCAATGTATTATTATAATTACTGATCTACTGATCGACTTTGACCGCGGAGGCGCGCGAAGCGTGCCGGAGCGCCCTCAATGTGCAAACGAAAGAGTAAAAGATCAGAGAGTCGGAGAAAATGCATATCAGTATCAGTGATCAATGTATTATTATAATTACTGATCTACTGATCGGCTTTGACCGCGGAGGCGCGCGAAGCGTGCCGGGGCGCCTTCTATGTGCATACGAATAAGTAAAAAAAAACCCAGAGAGTCGGAGAAAATGCGTATCAGTATCAGTGATCAATATATTATTTTTATTACTGATATACTGATCGGCTTTGACCGCGGAGGCGCGCGAAGCGTGCCGGAGCGCCTTCTATGTGCATACGAAAAAGTAAGAAATCAGAGAGTCGGAGAAAATGCATATCAGTATCAGTGATCAATGTTTTATTATAATTACTGATATACTGATCGGCTTTGACCGCGGAGGCGCGCGAAGCGTGCCGGAGCGCCTTCTATGTGCATACAAAAGAGTAAAAATCAGAGAGTCGGAGAAAATGCATATCAGTATCAGTGATCAATGTTTTATTATAATTACTGATATACTGATCGGCTTTGACCGCGGAGGCGCGCGAAGCGTGCCGGAGCGCCTTCTATGTGCATACGAGAGAGTGAAAGAACAGAGAGTAGGAGAGAATGTATATCAGTAGCAGTAATCAATATATTTTTATAATTGCTGATCTACTGATAGACTTCGACTGCGGAGGCGCGCGGAGCGTGCCGGAGCGCTTTCTATGTGCATACGAGAGAGTAAAAAAATCAAAGAGTCGGAGAAAATGTATATCAGTATCAGTGATCAATGTTTTATTATAATTACTGGTCTACTGATCGGCTTTGACCGCGGAGGCGCGCGAAGCGTGCCGGAGCGCATTCTATGTGCATACGAAAGAGTAAAAGATCAGAGAGTCGGAGAAAATGCATATCAGTAGCAGTGATCAATATAGTCTTATTATTACTGATCTACTGATCGACTTCGACCGCGGAGGCGCGCGGAGCGTGGCGGAGCGCTTTCTATGTGCATACGAGAGAGTGAAAGAACAGAGAGTAGGAGAGAATGCATATCAGTAGCAGTGATCAATGTATTATTATAATTACTGATCTACTGATCGGCTTTGACCGCGGAGGCGCGCGAAGCGTGCCGGAGCGCTTTCTATGTGCATACGAGAAAGTGAACGATCAGAAGTCGGAGAAAATTCATATCAGTATCAGTGATCAATGTTTTATTATAATTACTGATCTACTGATCGGCTTTGACCGCGGAGCGTGCCGGAGCGCCTTCTATGAGCATGGTAAATACATCTGTAGAAAAGCAGTCAACCAGATACCATCAACCAGATAGACTGCGACACTTTCTAATTATTTGAAATTACTGAAAAAAATAAGGAAATAAATAAAGATCAGTCATCTACTGGACTTCTAGCACAGCTCCTAATAGCACTTCCAGAGCACATATCAAGTCAATCTATATATCAATCGATAGATAATTTTCTCCTCCATTTTCTACATATATTTCTAGCGCGCGAAGCGCGCTAGTCGGGTGTATGTGTAAAATGCCCTATGGTTTCCGTACGTCCATCGCTCTACCGCGCCACCCACTACTCCTATCTAGCCAAACGTGACATCGATCCGATGGTCTCGGTCCCGAGATGCAGGATTCCAATTTTCAGATCTTTATCTCTCATATCCGCGGAGCTATAAGCTCAAGAAGGTCCGACGAAATAGCGCGTAATCCGAGAGAGTCAGACAGAAAACAGGCGAAATAGTGTGTGAGGCGAGGAGACGGGTCACTGACGAATCGGCTGCGGCGAGTAGACCTTACAAGAACGAGTACTGCGAATCGCAGACTTCAGCTTTCGAGAAACGGTTTTCACGTCACTCCTCTACACTCCCTCAGCTACAAATCTGCCCGTAATCTTTTTATAACTCCTCCTGGTTTCCTTTCACGAAGTGATTTAGTCGAGGCGAGGCGACACCAAACAGTTGTCGCGGGCTGTTCAAGAAAACTAGGCAATCGTGTAAGGTCTCACTTCACTAGAACATGTATATAGGTGGCCACTACACTTCTACCAAAATTTGCATCTTTTTGTGACCTCTGACGCCCGCTATCAATTAAATTCCTCTAATCGACGCCACTTTATTGCCCCGCGACGAGAGAGTGTGGCGAGGTGAGAGTGCGCCAGCTGCCAGTCTGTCTGCTGTTAGAAAAAAGAGACATTCAATTGTGCAAATGAGCGAGAACATCACCACGCACTACGAAACAGCTCACCACACTCCAACAAACTGCGCGATTACTATATTCTGAGTAAATACAATAAAACATTACTATATGCACTCACGTCCTTCTATATTCAATCATAGAAGTGAGGCGAGGCGAAATAGTATGCAACCTCCTTTTCTCATCCCTCTTCTTTTCTCATCCCTCTTTTTTCGTCTCTCTTTTTCTCTCTCTCTCTCTCTCTCTCTCTCTCTCTTTCTTCTCTCACTCTCTCTCTCTCTCTCTCTCTCTTTCTTTCTTTCGCCTTTATCTTTCTCTTTCGCTCTTTCTTTCGTATCTCTCTCTCTCACTTATATTTTTTTTAATATTAGACCAGTGATAAGTATAAATTATACTTGGATCTATAATAAATAAAAATTGTCAACCATCTACTGATAGGCTTTTACCGCGGAGTGTGCCGGAGCACCCTCTATGTGCACACGAGAAAGTGAAAGATCAGAGAGTAGGAAGGAATGCATATCAGCACCAGTGTTCAATATATTATTATAATTACTGATCTACTGATCGGCTTTGACCGCGGAGGCGCGCGAAGCGTGCCGGAGCGCTTTCTATGTGCATACGAGAAAGTGAACGATCAGAGAGTCGGATAAAATGCATATCAGTAGCAGTGATCAATATGTTCTTATTTTTACTGATCTACTGATCGGCTTTGACCGCGAAGGGGCGCGAAGCGTGCCGGAGCGCTTTCTATGTGCATACGAAAGAGTAAAAAATCAGAGAGTCGGAGAAAATGCATATCAGTATCAGTGATCAATGTTTTATTATAATAACTGATCTACTGAACGGCTTTGACCGCGGAGGCGCGCGAAGCGTGCCGGACCGCCCTCTATGTGCAATCGAGAGAGTAAAAGATCAGAGAGTAGGAGAGACAGCATATCAGTATCAGTGATCAAGGTTTTATTATAGTTACTGATCTACGGATCGGCTTTGACCGCGGAGGCGCGCAAAGCGTGCCGGAGCGCTTTCTATGTGCGTACGAGAGAGTAAAAGAACAGAGAGTAGGAGAAAAGGCATATCAGTATCAGTGATCAATGTTTTATTATAATTACTGATATACTGATCGGCTTTGACCGCGGAGGCGCGCGAAGCGTGCCGGAGCGCCCACTATGTGCATACGAAAGAATAAAAGATCAGAGAGTCGGAGAGACAGCATTTCAGTATCAGTGATCAATGTATTATTATAATTACTGATCTACTGATCGGCTTTGACCGCGGAGGCGCGCGAAGCGTGCCGGAGCGCTTTCTATGTACATACGAAAGAGTAAAAAATCAGAGAGTCGGAAAAAAATACATATCAGTATCAGTGATTAGTATATTATTATAATTACTGATCTACTGATAGGCTCTGACAGCGGAGCGTGCCGGAGCGCCTTCTATGAGCATAGTAAATACATCTGTAGAAAAGAAGTCAACCAGATACTATCAACCAGATAGACTGTGACACTTTCTAATTATTTAAAATTACTGAAAAGAAAAAAAGGAAACAAATACGATCAGTCATCTACTGGAAGACTGACAACAGCACTTCTAGCACAGCTCCTAATAGCACTTCCAGAGCACATATCAAGTCAATTTATATATCAATCGATAGATAATTTTCTCCTCTATTTTATACCTATATTTCTAGCGCGCGAAGCGCGCTAGTCGCAGCGCCCGCTGCGCCGGCCAGTGTAAAATGCCCTATGGTTTCCGTCCGTCCGTCCGTACGTCCATCGCTCTACCGCGCCACCCACTACTCCTATCTAGCCAAACGTGACATCGATCCGATGGTCTCGGTCCCGAGATGCAGGATTCCAATTTTCAGATCTTTATCTCTCATATCCGCGGAGCTATAAGCTAAAGAAAGTCCGACGAAATAGCGCGTAATCCGAGAGAGTCAGACAGAAAACAGGCGAAATAGTGTGTCAGATGAAGAGACGGGTCACTGGCGAATCGGCTGCGGCGAGTAGACCTTACAAGAACGAGCACTGCGAATCGCAGACTTCAGCTATCGAAAAACGGTTTCGACGTCGCTCCTCTACACTCCCTCACCTACAAATCTGCCCGTAATTCTTTTTATAACTCCTCCTGGTTTCCTTTCACGAAGTGATTTAGTCGAGGCGAGGCGACACCAAACAGTTGTCGCGGGCTGTTCAAGGAAACTAGGCAACCGTGTAAGGTCTCCCTTTACTACAACATGCAAATAGGTGGCCACTACACTTCCACCAAAATTTGCATCTTTTTGTGACCTCTGACGCCCGCTATCAATTAAATTCCTCTAATCGACGCCACTTTATTGCCCCGCGACGAGAGAGTGTGGCGAGGTGAGAGTGCGCCAGCTGCCAGTCTGTCTGCTGTTAGAGAAAGAAACAGTAAATTGTGCGAATGAGCGAGAACCTGACCATGCACTACGAAACAGCTCACCACACTCCACAAACTGTGCAAATTCTCTATTCTGAGCAAATACAATACAAATAGAACTGTATGCACTAACGACATTCTATATTCAATCAGGGAAGTGAGGCGAGTCGAAGTACTTTGTAGTACCACCTCCTTTTCTCATCCCTCCTTTTCTCATCCCTCTCTTTTTCGTCTCTCTCTCTCTCTCTCTCTCTCTCTCTCTCTCTCTCTTTTTCGTCTCTCTTTCGTCTCTCTCTCCCTCTCTCCCTCTCTTCCTCTCTCCCTCTCTCCCTCTCTCCCTCTCTCTCTATCTCTCTCTCTTATATTTTATTATATTAGACCAATGATAACTATAAATTATACTTGGATGTATAATAAATTATAATTGTCAACCAGCTACTGATAGGCTTTTACCGCGGAGTGTGCAAGAGCGCCCTCTATGTGCACACGATAGATTGAGAGATCAGAGGGTAGGAGATGATGCATATCAGTATCAGTGATCAATATATTATTATAATAACTGATCTACTGATAGGCTTTGACCGCGGAGGCGCGCCCTCTATGTGCATACGAGAGAGTGAAAGCTCAGAGAGTAGGAGAGAATGTATATCAGTATCAGTGATCAATAAATTATTATAATTACTGATCTACTGATCGGCTTTGACCGCAGAGGCGCGCGAAGCGTGCCGGAGCGCTTTCTATGTGCATACGAGAAAGTGAAAGATCAGAGAGTAGGAGAGAATGTATATCAGTATCAGTGATCAAAAAATTATTATAATTACTGATCTACTAATATACTTTGACCGCGGAGGCGCGCGAAGCGTGCCGGAGCGCTTTCTATGTGCATACGAGAGAGTAAAAGATCAGAGAGTCGGAGAAAATGCATATCAGTATCAGTGATCAGTATATTATTATAATTACTGATCTACTGATAAGCTTTGACCGCGGAGGCGCGCGAAGCGTCCCGGAGCGCTTTCTATGTGCATACGAGAGAGTGAAAGATCAGAGAGTCGGAGAAATTGCATATCAGTATCAGTGATCAGTATATTATTATAATTACTGATCTACTGATCAGCTTTGACCGCGGAGGCGCGCGAAGCGTGCCGGAGCGCCTTCTATGTGCCTACGAAAGAGTAAAAAATCAGAGAGTCGGAGAAAATGCATATCAGTATCAGTGATCAATATATTATTGTTTTTATTACTGATCTACTGATAGGCTATGACCGCGGAGCGTGCCGGAGCGCCTTCTATGAGCATAGTAAATATAACATCTGTAGAAAAGCAGTCAAGCAGATACGATTAATCAGATAGACTGTGGACACTATCTAATTATGTATTTAAAATTACTGAAAATAAAAAATAGTAATTGTCAACCAGCTACTGATAGGCTTTTACCGCGGAGTGTGCCGGAGCGCTTTCTATGTGCATACGAGAGAGTAAAAGATCAGAGAGTCGGAGAAAATGCATATCAGTATCAGTGATCAGTATATTCTTATAATTACTGATCTACTGATAAGCTTTGACCGCGGAGGCGCGCGAAGCGTGCCGGAGCGCTTTCTATGTGCATACGAGAAAGTGAACGATCAGAGAATCGGAGAAAATGCATATCAGTATCAGTGATCAATATATTATTATAATTACTGATCTACTGATCGGCTTTGACCGCGGAGGCGCGCGAAGCGTGCCGGAGCGCCTTCTATGTGCATACGGAAGAGTAAAAAATCAGAGAGTCGGAGAAAATGCATATCAGTATCAGTGATCAATGTATTATTATAATTACTGATCTACTGATAGGCTATGACCGCGGAGCGTGCCGGAGCGCCTTCTATGAGCATAGTAAATATAACATCTGTAGAAAAGCAGTCAAGCAGATACGATTAATCAGATAGACTGTGGACACTATCTAATTATGTATTTAAAATTACTGAAAATAAAAAATAGTAATTGTCAACCAGCTACTGATAGGCTTTTACCGCGGAGTGTGCCGGAGCGCCTTCTATGTGCATACGAGAGAGTGAAAAAGCAAAGAGTCGGAGAAAATGCATAACAGTAGCAGTGATCAATATATTCTTATAATTACTGATCTACTGATAAGCTTTGACCGCGGAGGCGCGCGAAGCGTGCCGGAGCGCTTTCTATGTGCATACGAGAAAGTGAACGATCAGAGAATCGGAGAAAATGCATATCAGTATCAGTGATCAATATATTATTATAATTACTGATCTACTGATCGGCTTTGACCGCGGAGGCGCGCGAAGCGTGCCGGAGCGCCTTCTATGTGCATACGGAAGAGTAAAAAATCAGAGAGTCGGAGAAAATGCATATCAGTATCAGTGATCAATGTATTATTATAATTACTGATCTACTGATCGGCTTTGACCGCGGAGGCGCGCGAAGCGTGCCGGAGCGCCTTCTATGTGCATACGAAAGAGTAAAAGATCAGAGAGTAGAAGAGATTGTAAATCAGTATCAGTGATTAATATATTATTATAATTACTGATCTACTGATCGACTTTGACCGCGGAGGCGCGCGAAGCGTGCCGGAGCGCCTTCTATGTGCATACGAAAGAGTAAAATACTTATCAGAGAGTAGGAGAAAATGCATATCAGTATCAGTTTGTTTGTTTATCAGCCTGATTCCGACATGTACATACAATGGTAGCATGATGGGATATCTGGAAGCACACACAATCCTACAGTGGGGTATTGGGGCTCCTTGGCTGGAACAGTGCGGCGCGAGTCCTGACTGTTCATGGTTTATGGGCGTGAACATCGCGAAGTGACCAGTTCCGGATGCGAGGCGTGGTAGAAGATCATGAAAGACTGCCGCCGCCGATGGTAGGGCTCTCAGAGAGTGAGAGTGGGTTCACGCGGCCCACCGGGAGGTAGTGGAATTCAGTAGAAGAATTGCCCGCGAAAGGAATCGAACCAGCCACCGTTCACTTAGCAACGCGTGACGCTATCCACTTGGCCAACCCGGCCCTGGTATCAGTGATCATTATATTGTTATTTTTATTACTGATCTACTGATACGTTCTGACAGCGGAGCGTGCCGGAGCGCCTTCTATGAGCATAGTAAATACACCTGTAGAAAAGCAGTCAACCAGATACTATCAACCAGTTAGACTGTGACACTTTCTAATTATTTAAAATTACTGAAAAAAATATGGAAATAAATAAAGATCAGTCATCTACTGGAAGACTGACAACAGCGCTTCTAGCACAGCTCCTAATAGCACTTCCAGAGCACATATCAAGTCAATCTATATATCAATCGATAGATGATTTTCTCCTCTATTTTATACCTATATTTCTAGCGCGCGAAGCGCGCTAGTCGCAGCGCCCGCTGCGCCTGGCTGTGCAAAATGCTCTATGGTTTCCGTCCGTCCGTACGTCCATCGCTCTACCGCGCCAGCCACTACTCCTATCTAGCCAAACGTGACATCGATCCGATGGTCTCGGTCCCGAGATGCAGGATTCCAATTTTCAGATCTTTATCTCTCTTATCCGCGGAGCTATAAGCTAAAGAAAGTCCGACGAAATATCGCGTAATCCGAGAGAGTCAGACACAAAAGAGGCGAAATAGTGTGTGAGGCGAGGAGACGGGTCACTGGCGAATCGGCTGCGGCGAGTAGACCTTACAAGAACGAGCACTGCGAATCGCAGACTTCTGCTATCGAGAAACGGTTTCGACGTCACTCCTCTACACTCCCTTACCTACAAATCTGCCCGTAATCTTTTTATAACTCTTTCTGGTTAGCTTTCACGAAGTGATTTAATCGAGGCGAGGCGAGACAAAACATTTGTCGCGGGCTGTTCAAGAAAACTAGGCAACCGTGTAAGGTCTGCCTTTACTACAACATGCAAATAGGTGGCCAATACACTTCTACCAAAATTTGCATCTTTTTGTGACCTCTTACGCCCGCTATCAATTAAATTCCTCTAATCGACGCCACTTTATTGCCCCGCGACGAGAGAGTGTGGCGAGGTGAGAGTGCGCCAGCTGCCAGTCTGTCTGATGTCAGAGAAAAAGACAGTCAATTGTGCAAATGAGCGAGAACATCACCATGCACTACGAAACAGCTCACCACACTCCAACAAACTGCGCGATTACTATATTATGAGTAAATACAAAAAAATACTATATGCACTCACGTCCTTCTATATTCAATCAGAGAAGTGAGGCGAGGCGAAATATACGTAACCTTTTTTTCGCATCCTTTTTTTCGTCTCGCTCTCACTCTCGCTCGCACTCTCTCTCTCTCTCTCTCTCTCTCTCTCTCTCTCTCTGTTTTTTTTTTACTCTATCTCTCTTTTTCTCTCTCTGTTTATTCTCTCTCTTTTCGTCTCTCTCTCTCTCTCTCTCTCTCTCTCTCTCTCTCTCTCTCTCTTTTTTTTTTTCTCTTTTCCGTATCTCTCTCTCTCTCGCTCGCTCGCTCGCTCTCTTTCTCTCTCCCTATCTTCTCTCTTGCTCTATTTCTCTCTACTTGCATCTAAATTAAATAATAATTGTCAACTAGCTGCACATATCTCTCTCTCACTCTCCCTCTCTCTCTCTCTCGCTCTCTTATATTTTATAATATTTCACCGCGGAGTGTGCCGGAGCGCCCTTTATGTGCATACGAAAGAGTAAAAGATCAGAGAGTAGGAGAAATGCATATCAGTATCAGTGATCAATAATTACTGATCTACTGATATACTTTGACCGCGGAGGCGCGCGAAGCGTGCCGGAGCGCTTTCTATGTGCATACGAGAAAGTGAACGATCAGAGAGTCGGAGAAAATGCATATCAGTAGCAGTGATCAATATATTCTCATTATTACTGATTTACTGATAGACTTTGACCGCGGAGGCGCGCGAAGCGTGCCGGAGCGCTTTCTATGTGCATACGAGAAAGTGAACGATCAGAGAGTCGGAGAAAATGCATATCAGTAGCAGTGATCAATATATTCTTATTATTACTGATCTACTGATCGACTTTAACCGCGGAGGCGCGCGGAGCGTGCCGGAGCGCTTTCAATGTGTATACGAAAAAGTGAACGATCAGAGAGCCGGAGAAAATGCATATCAGTAACAGTGATCAATATATTCTTATTATTACTGATCTACTGATCAACTTTAATCGCGGAGGCGCGTGGAGCGTGCCGGAGCGCTTTCAATGTGTATACGAAAAAGTGAACGATCAGAGAGCCGGAGAAAATGCATATCAGTAGCAGTGATCAATATATTCTTATTATTACTGATCTACTGATATACTTTGACCGCGGAGGCGCGCGAAGCGTGCCGGAGCGCCCTCTTTGTGCAAACGAAAGAATAAAAGATCAGAGAGTCGGAGAAAATGCATATCAGTATCAGTGATCAATGTATTATTTTATTTACTGATCTATATTTTATTTACTGATCTACTGATCGACTTTGACCGCGGAGGCGCGCGAAGCGTGCCGGAGCGCCTTCTATGTGCATACGAAAGAGTAAAAGATCAGAGAGTAGAATAGATTGCATATCAGTTTCAGTGATCAATGTATTTGTATAAATACTGATCTACTGATCGACTTTGACCGCGGAGGCGCGCGAAGCGTGCCGGAGCGCCCTCAACGTGCAAACGAAAGAGTAAAAGATCAGAGAGTCGGAGAAAATGCATATCAGTATCAGTGATCAATATATTATTATAATTACTGATCTACTGATCGACTCTGACCGCGAAGGCGCGCGAAGCGTGCCGGAGCGCCCTCTATGTGCAAACGAAAGAATAAAAGATCAGAGAGTAGGAGAGAATGCATATCAGTACCAGTGATCAATATATTATTATAATTACTGATATACTGATCGACTTTGACCGCGGAGGCGCGCGAAGCGTGCCGGAGCGCCTTCTATGTGCATACGAAACAGTAAAAGATCAGAGAGTAGAATAGATTGCATATCAGTTTCAGTGATCAATGTCGTATTATAAATACTGATCTACTGATCGACTTTGACTGCGGAGGCGCGCGAAGCGTGCCGGAGCGCCCTCAATGTCAAACGAAAGAGTAAAAGATCAGAGATTCGGAGAAAATGCATATCAATATAAGTGATCAATGTATTATTATAATTACTGATATGCTGATCGACTTTGACCGCGGAGGCGCACGAAGCGTGCCGGAGCGCTTTCTATGTGCATACGAGAAAGTGAACGATCAGAGAGTCGGAGAAAATGCATATCAGTAGCAGTGATCAATATAATCTCATTATTACTGATTTACTGATAGACTTTGACCGCGGAGGCGCGCGAAGCGTGCCGGAGCGCTTTCTATGTGCATACGAGAAAGTGAACGATCAGAGAGTCGGAGAAAATGCATATCAGTAGCAGTGATCAATATATTCTTATTATTACTGATCTACTGATCGACTTTAACCGCGGAGGCGCGCGGAGCGTGCCGGAGCGCTTTCAATGTGTATACGAAAAAGTGAACGATCAGAGAGCCGGAGAAAATGCATATCAGTAACAGTGATCAATATGTTCTTATTATTACTGATCTACTGATCAACTTTAATCGCGGAGGCGCGCGGAGCGTGCCGGAGCGCTTTCAATGTGTATACGAAAAAGTGAACGATCAGAGAGCCGGAGAAAATGCATATCAGTAGCAGTGATCAATATATTCTTATTATTACTGATCTACTGATATACTTTGACCGCGGAGGCGCGCGAAGCGTGCCGGAGCGCCCTCTTTGTGCAAACGAAAGAATAAAAGATCAGAGAGTCGGAGAAAATGCATATCAGTATCAGTGATCAATGTATTATTTTATTTACTGATCTATATTTTATTTACTGATCTACTGATCGACTTTGACCGCGGAGGCGCGCGAAGCGTGCCGGAGCGCCTTCTATGTGCATACGAAAGAGTAAAAGATCAGAGAGTAGAATAGATTGCATATCAGTTTCAGTGATCAATGTATTATTATAAATACTGATCTACTGATCGACTTTGACCGCGGAGGCGCGCGAAGCGTGCCGGAGCGCCCTCAATGTGCAAACGAAAGAGTAAAAGATCAGAGAGTCGGAGAAAATGCATATCAGTTTCAGTGATCAATGTATTATTATAAATACTGATCTACTGATCGACTTTGACCGCGGAGGCGCGCGAAGCGTGCCGGAGCGCCCTCAATGTGCAAACGAAAGAGTAAAAGATCAGAGAGTCGGAGAAAATGCATATCAATATAAGTGATCAATGTATTATTATAATTACTGATATGCTGATCGACTTTGACCGCGGAGGCGCGCGAAGCGTGCCGGAGCGCTTTCTATGTGCATACGAGATAGTGAAATATCAGAGAGTAGGAGAGAATTCATATCAGTGACAGTGATCAATATATTCTTATTATTACTGATCTACTGATATACTTTGACCGCGGAGGCGCGCGGAGCGGCTGTCTATGATCATAGGCGAGAGTAGAGATTTTATAATATTAGATCCGTGATAACTAATCATTGTCAACCAGCTACTGATAGAATTTGACCGCGGAGGCGCACGGAGCGGCTATCTATGATCGTAGAGTAGTTATTTTATGACGAGAAAGTGAAAGATCAGAGAGTAGGAGAGAATGCATATCAGTACCAGTGATCAATGTATTATTATAATTACTGATTTACTGATAGAGTTTTAACGCGGAGGCGCGCGGAGCGTGCCGGAGCGCCTCCTTTGTGCATTCGAGAGAGTAAAATATCAGAGAGTCGGAGAGAATGCATATCAGTAACAGTGATCAATATATTCTTATTACTACTGATCTACTGATAGAGTTTTAACGCGGAGGCGCGCGAAGCGTGCCGGAGCGCCTCATATGTGCATACGAGAGAGTGAAATATCAGAGAGTCGGAGAAAATGCAAAACAGTATCAGTGATCAATATATTATTATTTTGATCTACTTATAGGCTTTGACCGCGAAGGCACGCGGTAGCGTGCCGGAGCGCCTTCTAGAGCAAAGAGAGAGAGAGAGAGAGAGAGAGACAGAGAGAGACAGAGAGACAGAGAGAGAGAGAGAGAGAGAGAGAGAGAGAGAGAGAAAGAGAGAAGCGGAGAAACAGAAAGTGTAGTTTAGTTATGACGTAGTTATCACTCATATACCGATAGTCTTCGGCTGCATCTCGGAGCGCCTTCTCTGAGCCTAGGTAAGATAACATCAGTCGAGAATCGAAAAAAATCAACTAGCTACTGTTAGACATTGACACTGTTCAAACATTTGATAATACTGTAATTCAAAATTAAGGAAATACAATAAAGATCACTCTTTAGAAGGCTCTGACAACAGCACTTCTAGCACAGCTCCTAATAGCACTACCAGAGCACATATCAAGTCAATCTATATATTAATCGATAGATAATTTTCTCCTCTATTTTCTACCTATATTTCTAGCGCGCGAAGCGCGCTAGTCGCAGCGCCCGCTGCGCCTGGCTGTGCAAAATGCCCTATGGTTTCCGTCCGTCCATCGCTCTACCGCGCCACCCACTACTCCTATCTAGCCAAACGTGACATCGATCCGATGGTCTCGGTCCCGAGATGCAGGATTCCAATTTTCAGCCCTTTATCTCTCATATCCGCGGAGCTATAAGCTCAAGAAGGTCCGACGAAATAGCGCGTAATCCGAGAGAGTCAGACAGAAAACAGGCGAAATAGTGTGTGAGGCGAGGAGACGGGTCACTGGCGAATCGGCTGCGGCGAGTAGACCTTACAAGAACGAGCACTGCGGATCGCAGACTTCAGCTATCGAAAAACGGTTTCGACGTCACTCCTCTACACTCCCTCACCTACAAATCTGCCCGTAATCTTTTTATAACTCCTCCTGGTTTCCTTTCACGAAGTGATTTAGTCGAGGCGAGGCGACACCAAACAGTTGTTGCGGGCTGTTCAAGAAAACTAGGCAACCGTGTAAGGTCTCCCTTTACTACAATATGCAAATAGGTGGCCACTACACTTCTACCAAAATTTGCATCTTTTTATGACCTCTGACGCCCGCTATCAATTAAATTCCTCTAATCGACGTCGTTCTATTGCCCCGCGACGAGAGAGTGTGGCGAGGTGAGAGTGCGCCAGCTGCCAGTCTGTCTGATGTCAGAGAAAGAGACAGTCAATTGTGCAAATGAGCGAGAACATCACCACGCACTACGAAACAGCTCACCACACTCCAACAAACTGCGCGATTACTATATTCTGAGCAAATACAATACAAATATAACTGTATGCACTAACGACATTCTATATTCAATCAGGGAAGTGAGGCGAGAAATACTACGAGAAAATGAACGATCAGAGAGTCGGAGAAAATGCATATCTGATCTACTGATCGGCTTTGACCGCGGAGGCGCGCGTAACGTGCCGGAGCGCTTTCTATGTGCATAAAGATCAGAGAGTAGGAAAAAATGTATATCCGTAGCAGTGATCAATATATTCTTATTATCACTGATCTACTGATATACTTCGACCGCGGAGGCGCGCGGAGCGTGCCGGAGCGCCC
>CAWZYM010000331.1:390000-412500 GCA_963966185.1 Rhabditoides inermis | reverse complement strand
GAGCGCTTTCTATGAGCATAGTAAATAAAACATCTGTAAAAAAGCAGTCAAGCAGATACTATCAACCAGATACTGATAGACTGTGACACTTTCTAAATATTTGAAACTACTGAAAAATAAAAAAATAAGGAAATACAATAAAGATCAATCATCTACTGAAAGACTGACAACAGCACTTCTAGCACAGCTCCTAATAGCATTTCTAGAGCACATATCAAGTCAATCTATATATCAATCGATAGATAATTTTCTCCTCTATTTTATACCTATATTTCTAGCGCGCGAAGCGCGCTAGTCTGGTGTATGTGTAAAATGCCCTATGGTGTCTGTGCGTCCATCGCTCTACCGCGCCACCCACTACTCCTATCTAGCCAAACGTGACATCGATCCGATGGTCTCGGTCCCGAGATGCAGGATTCCAATTTTCAGATCTTTATCTCTCATATCCGCGGAGCTATAAGCTCAAGAAGGTCCGACGAAATAGCGCGTAATCCGAGAGAGTCAGACAGAAAAGCAGCGAGATAGTGTGTCAGATGAAGAGACGGGTCACTGACGAATCGGGTGCGGCGAGTAGACCTTACAAGAACGAGTACTGCGAATCGCAGACTTCAGCTATCGAAAAACGGTTTTCACGTCACTCCTCTAAACTCCCTCAGCTACAAATCTGCCCGTAATCTTTTTATAAATCTTCCTGGTTTCCTTTCACGAAGTGATTTAGTCGAGGCGAGGCGACACCAAACAGTTGTCGCGGGCTGTTCAAGAAAACTAGGCAATCGTGTAAGGTCTCCCTTTACTACAACATGCAAATAGGTGGCCACTACACTTCTACCAAAATTCGCATCTTTTTGTGACCTCTGACGCTCGCTATCAATTAAATTCCTCTAATCGACGTCGTTTTATTGCCCCGCGACGAGAGAGTGTGGCGAGGTGAGAGTGCGCCAGCTGCCAGTCTATCTGATGTCAGAGAAAGAGACAGTCAGTTGTGCAAATGAGCGAGAGTATCACCATGCACTACGAAACAGCTCACCACACTCCAACAAACTATTTTCTGAGCACATACAATAAAACAATACTATATGCACTCACGTCATTCTATATTCAAAGATAGAAGTGAGGCGAGGCGAAATACTATGTAACCTCCTTTTCTCATCCCTCTCCTTTACTTATCCCTCTCTTCTCACGCCTCTCTCTCTCTCTCTCTCTCTCTCTCTCTCTCTCTCTTTCTCTCCCTCTCTCCCTCTCTTCCTCTATCTCTCTCTTATATATTATGATTTTAGATTATTGATAACTATGAAGTCTACTGGGATCTGAAATAAATAATAATTGTCAACCAGCTGCTCATCCCACTCTCTTTCTTTCTTTCTCTCTCTCTCTCTCTCTCTCTCTCTCTCTCTCTCTCTCTCTCTCTCTCGCTCGCTTAAATTTTATAATATAAGACCAGTAATAACTATAAAGTATATTTGTATCTCTAATAAATAAAAATTGTCAACCAGCTACTGATAGGCTTTTACCGCGGAGTGTGCCGGAGCGCCCTCTATGAGCATACGAGAGAGTGAAAGATCAGAGAGTCGGAGAAAATTCATATCAGTAGCAGTGATCAATGCATTCTTACTATTACTGATCTACTGATATATTTTGACCGCGGAGGCGCGCGGAGCGTGCCGGAGCGCTTTCTATGTGCATACAAGAGAGTGAAAGATCAGAGAGTCGGAGAAAATTCATATCAGTAGCAGTGATCAATGCATTCTTACTATTACTGATCTACTGATATATTTTGACCGCGGAGGCGCGCGAAGCGTGCCGGAGCGATTTCTATGTGCATACGAGAAAGTGAACGATCAGAGAGTCGGAGAAAATTCATATCAGTAGCAGTGATCAATGCATTCTTACTATTACTGATCTACTGATATATTTTGACCGCGGAGGCGCGCGGAGCGTGCCGGAGCGCTTTCTATGTGCATACGAGAGAAAGAAAGATCAGAGAGTCGGAGAAAATTCATATCAGTAGCAGTGATCAATGCATTCTTACTATTACTGATCTACTGATATATTTTGACCGCGGAGGCGCGCGGAGCGTGCCGGAGCGTTTTCTATGTGCATACGAGAAAGTGAACGATCAGAGAGTCGGAGAAAATTCATATCAGTAGCAGTGATCAATGCATTCTTACTATTACTGATCTACTGATATATTTTGACCGCGGAGGCGCGCGGAGCGTGCCGGAGCGTTTTCTATGTGCATACGAGAAAGTGAACGATCAGAAAGTCGGAGAAAATTCATATCAGTAGCAGTGATCAATGCATTCTTACTATTACTGATCTACTGATATATTTTGACCGCGGAGGCGCGCGGAGCGTGCCGGAGCGTTTTCTATGTGCATACGAGAAAGTGAACGATCAGAGAGTCGGAGAAAATTCAAATCAGTAGCAGTGATCAATGCATTCTTACTATTACTGATCTACTGATAGAATTTGACCGCGGAGGCGCGCGGAGCGTGCCGGAGCGCTTTCTATGTGCATACGAGAGAGTGAAAGATCAGAGAGTCGGAGAAAATTCATATCAGTAGCAGTGATCAATGCATTCTTACTATTACTGATCTACTGATATATTTTGACCGCGGAGGCGCGCGGAGCGTGCCGGAGCGCTTTCTATGTGCATACGAGAGAGTGAAAGATCAGAGATTCGGAGAAAATTCATATCAGTAGCAGTGATCAATGCATTCTTACTATTACTGATCTACTGATATATTTTGACCGCGGACGCGCGCGGAGCGTGCCGGAGCGCTTTCTATGTGCATACGAGAGAAAGAAAGATCAGAGAGTCGGAGAAAATTCATATCAGTAGCAGTGATCAATGCATTCTTACTATTACTGATCTACTGATATATTTTGACCGCGGAGGCGCGCGGAGCGTGCCGGAGCGCTTTCTATGTGCATACGAGAGAAAGAAAGATCAGAGAGTCGGAGAAAATTCATATCAGTAGCAGTGATCAATGCATTCTTACTATTACTGATCTACTGATATATTTTGACCGCGGAGGCGCGCGGAGCGTGCCGGAGCGTTTTCTATGTGCATACGAGAGAGTGAAAGATCAGAGATTCGGAGAAAATTCATATCAGTAGCAGTGATCAATGCATTCTTACTATTACTGATCTACTGATATATTTTGACCGCGGACGCGCGCGGAGCGTGCCGGAGCGCTTTCTATGTGCATACGAGAGAAAGAAAGATCAGAGAGTCGGAGAAAATTCATATCAGTAGCAGTGATCAATGCATTCTTACTATTACTGATCTACTGATATATTTTGACCGCGGAGGCGCGCGGAGCGTGCCGGAGCCCTTTCTATGTGCATACGAGAAAGTGAACGATCAGAGAGTCGGAGAAAATTCATATCAGTAGCAGTGATCAATGCATTCTTACTATTACTGATCTACTGATAGAATTTGACCGCGGAGGCGCGCGGAGCGTGCCGGAGCGCTTTCTATGTGCATACGAGAAAGTGAACGATCAGAGAGTCGGAGAAAATTCATATCAGTAGCAGTGATCAATGCATTCTTACTATTACTGATCTACTGATATATTTTGACCGCGGACGCGCGCGGAGCGTGCCGGAGCGCTTTCTATGTGCATACGAGAGAAAGAAAGATCAGAGAGTCGGAGAAAATTCATATCAGTAGCAGTGATCAATGCATTCTTACTATTACTGATCTACTGATATATTTTGACCGCGGAGGCGCGCGGAACGTGCCGGAGCGCTTTCTATGTGCATACGAGAGAGTGAAAGATCAGAGATTCGGAGAAAATTCATATCAGTAGCAGTGATCAATGCATTCTTACTATTACTGATCTACTGATATATTTTGACCGCGGACGCGCGCGGAGCGTGCCGGAGCGCTTTCTATGTGCATACGAGAGAAAGAAAGATCAGAGAGTCGGAGAAAATTCATATCAGTAGCAGTGATCAATGCATTCTTACTATTACTGATCTACTGATATATTTTGACCGCGGAGGCGCGCGGAACGTGCCGGAGCGCTTTCTATGTGCATACGAGAAAGTGAACGATCAGAGAGTCGGAGAAAATTCATATCAGTAGCAGTGATCAATGCATTCTTACTATTACTGATCTACTGATATATTTTGACCGCGGAGGCGCGCGAAGCGTGCCGGAGCGCTTTCTATGTGCATACGAGAAAGTGAACGATCAGAGAGTCGGAGAAAATGCATATCATTAGCAGTGATCAAGATATTTTTTTTACTGATCTACTGATATACTTTGACCGCGGAGGCGCGCGAAGCGTGCCGGAGCGCTTTCTATGTGCATACGAGAAAGTAAACGATCAGAAAGTCGGAGAAAATGCATATCAGTAGCAGTGATCACTATATTCTTATTATTACTGATCTACTGATGTACTTTGACCGCGAAGGCGCGCGAAGCGTGCCGAAGCGCTTTCTATGTGCATACGAGAAAGTAAAAGATCAGAGAGTCGGAGAAAATGCATATCAGTATCAGTGATCAATGTATTATTATGATTACTGTTTTACTGAACGGCTTTGACCGCGGAGGCGCGCGAAGCGTGCCGGAGCGCTTTCTATGTGCGTACGAGAGAGTAAAAGATCAGAGAGTCGGAGAAAATGCATATCAGTGTCAGTGTTCAATGTATTATTATAATTACTGATCTACTGATCGGCTTTGACCGCGGAGGCGCGCGAAGCGTGCCGGAGCGCCTTCTTTGTGCATACGAAAGAGTAAAAAATCAGAGAGTCGGATAAAATGCATATCAGTATCAGTGATCAATGTATTATTATGATTACTGTTTTACTGAACGGCTTTGACCGCGGAGGCGCGCGAAGCGTGCCGGAGCGCTTTCTATGTGCGTACGAGAGAGTAAAAGATCAGAGAGTCGGAGAAAATGCATATCAGTGTCAGTGATCAATGTATTATTATAATTACTGATCTACTGATCGGCTTTGACCGCGGAGGCGCGCGAAGCGTGCCGGAGCGCCTTCTATGTGCATACGAAAGAGTAAAAAATCAGAGAGTCGGATAAAATGCATATCAGTATCAGTGATCAATGTATTATTATGATTACTGTTTTACTGAACGGCTTTGACCGCGGAGGCGCGCGAAGCGTGCCGGAGCGCTTTCTATGTGCGTACGAGAGAGTAAAAGATCAGAGAGTCGGAGAAAATGCATATCAGTGTCAGTGATCAATGTATTATTATAATTACTGATCTACTGATCGGCTTTGACCGCGGAGGCGCGCGAAGCGTGCCGGAGCGCCCTCCTTGTGCATACGAAAGAGTAAAATATCAGAGAGTAGGAGAAAATGCATATCAGTATCAGTGATCATTATATTGTTATTTTTATTACTGATCTACTGATATGCTCTGACAGCGGAGCGTGCCGGAGCGCCTTCTTTGAGAACAGTAAATACATCTGTAGAAAAGCAGTCAACCAGATACTATCAACCAGATACTGTTAAACTGTGACACTTTCTAATTATTTGAAACTACTGAAAAATAGAAAAAAATGGAAATAAATAAAGATCAGTCATCTACTGAAAGACTGACAACAGCACTTCATCTACTGAAAGACTGACAACAGCACTTCTAGCACAGCTCCTAATAGCACTTCCAGAGCACATATCGAGTCAATCTATATATCAATCGATAGATAATTTTCTCCTCTATTTTATACATATATTTCTAGCGCGCGAAGCGCGCTAGTCGGGTGTATGTGTAAAATGCCCTATGGTGTCTGTCCATACATCGCTCTACCGCGCCACCCACTACTCCTATCTAGCCAAACGTGACATCGATCCGATGGTCTCGGTCCCGAGATGCAGGATTCCAATTTTCAGCCCTTTATCTCTCATATCCGCGGAGCTATAAGCTCCAGAAAGTCCGACGAAATAGCGCGTAATCAGAGAGAGTCAGACAGAAAAGAGGCGAAATAGTGTGTGAGGCGAGGAGACGGGTCACTGACGAATCGGCTGCGGCGAGTAGACCTTACAAGAACGAGTACTGCGAATCGCAGACTTCATCTTTCGAGAAACGGTTTCGACGTCACTCCTCTACACTCCCTCACCTACAAATCTGCCCGTAATCTTTTTATAACTCCTCCTGGTTTCCTTTCACGAAGTGATTTAGTCGAGGCGAGGCGACACCAAACAGTTGTCGCGGGCTGTTCAAAAAAACTAGGCAACCGTGTAAGGTCTCCCTTTACTACAACATGCAAATAGGTGGCCACTACACTTCTACCAAAATTCGCATCTTTTTGTGACCTCTGACGCCTGCAATCAATTAAATTCCTCTAATCGACGTCGTTTTATTGCCCCGCGACGAGAGAGTGTGGCGAGGTGAGAGTGCGCCAGCTGCCAGTCTGTCTGATGTCAGAGAAAGAGACAGTCAATTGTGCAAATGAGCGAGAGTATCACCATGCACTACGAAACAGCTCACCACACTCCAACAAACTATTTTCTGAGCACATACAATAAAACAATACTATATGCACTCACGTCATTCTATATTCAAAGATAGAAGTGAGGCGAGGCGAAATACTATGTAACCTCCTTTTCTCATCTCTCTCCTTTACTTATCCCTCTCTTCTCACGCCTCTCTCTCTCTCTCTCTCTCTCTCTCTCTCTCTCTCTTTCTCTCCCTCTCTCCCTCTCTTCCTCTATCTCTCTCTTATATATTATGATTTTAGATTATTGATAACTATGAAGTCTACTGGGATCTAAAATAAATAATAATTGTCAACCAGCTGCTCATCCCACTCTCTTTCTCTCTCTCTCTCTCTCTCTCTCTCTCTCTCTCTCTCTTTCTCTCTCGCTTAAATTTTATAATCTAAGACCAGTAATAACTATAAAGTATATTTGTATCTCTAATAAATAAAAATTGTCAACCAGCTACTGATAGGCTTTTACCGCGGAGTGTGCCGGAGCGCCCTCTATGAGCATACGAGAGAGTGAAAGATCAGAGAGTAGGAGAGAATGCATATCAGTATCAGTGTTCAATATGTTATTATAATTACTGATCTACTGATATATTTTGACCGCGGAGGCGCGCGGAGCGTGCCGGAGCGCTTTCTATGTGCATACGAGAGAGTGAAAGATCAGAGAGTCGGAGAAAATTCATATCAGTAGCAGTGATCAATGCATTCTTACTATTACTGATCTACTGATATATTTTGACCGCGGAGGCGCGCGGAGCGTGCCGGAGAGCTTTCTATGTGCATACGAGAGAGTGAAAGATCAGAGAGTCGGAGAAAAAAATTCATATCAGTAGCAGTGATCAATGCATTCTTACTATTACTGATCTACTGATATATTTTGACCGCGGAGGCGCGCGAAGCGTGCCGGAGCGCTTTCTATGTGCATACGAGAAAGTGAACGATCAGAGAGTCGGAGAAAATTCATATCAGTAGCAGTGATCAATGCATTCTTACTATTACTGATCTACTGATATATTTTGACCGCGGAGGCGCGCGGAGCGTGCCGGAGCGCTTTCTATGTGCATACGAGATAAAGAAAGATCAGAGAGTCGGAGAAAATTCATATCAGTAGCAGTGATCAATGCATTCTTATTATTACTAATCTACTGATATATTTTGACCGCGGAGGCGCGCGGAGCGTGCCGGAGCGCTTTCTATGTGCATACGAGAAAGTGAACGATCAGAGAGTCGGAGAAAATTCATATCAGTAGCAGTGATCAATGCATTCTTACTATTACTGATCTACTGATATATTTTGACCGCGGAGGCGCGCGGAGCGTGCCGGAGCGCTTTCTATGTGCATACGAGAAAGTGAACGATCAGAGAGTCGGAGAAAATTCATATCAGTAGCAGTGATCAATGCATTCTTACTAATACTGATCTACTAATATATTTTGACCGCGGAGGCGCGCGGAGCGTGCCGGAGCGCTTTCTATGTGCATACGAGAAAGTGAACGATCAGAGAGTCGGAGAAAATTCATATCAGTAGCAGTGATTAATGCATTCTTACTATTACTGATCTACTGATAGAATTTGACCGCGGAGGCGCGCGGAGCGTGCCGGAGCGCTTTCTATGTGCATACGAGAGAGTGAAAGATCAGAGAGTCGGAGATAATTCATATCAGTAGCAGTGATCAATGCATTCTTACTATTACTGATCTACTGATATATTTTGACCGCGGAGGCGCGCGGAGCGTGCCGGAGCGCTTTCTATGTGCATACGAGATAGTGAAAGATCAGAGAGTCGGAGAAAATTCATATCAGTAGCAGTGATCAATGCATTCTTACTATTACTGATCTACTGATATATTTTGACCGCGGAGGCGCGCGGAGCGTGCCGGAGCGCTTTCTATGTGCATACGAGAGAGTGAAAGATCAGAGAGTCGGAGAAAATTCATATCAGTAGCAGTGATCAATGCATTCTTACTATTACTGATCTACTGATATATTTTGACCGCGGAGGCGCGCGGAGCGTGCCGGAGAGCTTTCTATGTGCATACGAGAGAGTGAAAGATCAGAGAGTCGGAGAAAAAAATTCATATCAGTAGCAGTGATCAATGCATTCTTACTATTACTGATCTACTGATATATTTTGACCGCGGAGGCGCGCGAAGCGTGCCGGAGCGCTTTCTATGTGCATACGAGAAAGTGAACGATCAGAGAGTCGGAGAAAATTCATATCAGTAGCAGTGATCAATGCATTCTTACTATTACTGATCTACTGATATATTTTGACCGCGGAGGCGCGCGGAGCGTGCCGGAGCGCTTTCTATGTGCATACGAGATAAAGAAAGATCAGAGAGTCGGAGAAAATTCATATCAGTAGCAGTGATCAATGCATTCTTATTATTACTAATCTACTGATATATTTTGACCGCGGAGGCGCGCGGAGCGTGCCGGAGCGCTTTCTATGTGCATACGAGAAAGTGAACGATCAGAGAGTCGGAGAAAATTCATATCAGTAGCAGTGATCAATGCATTCTTACTATTACTGATCTACTGATATATTTTGACCGCGGAGGCGCGCGGAGCGTGCCGGAGCGCTTTCTATGTGCATACGAGAAAGTGAACGATCAGAGAGTCGGAGAAAATTCATATCAGTAGCAGTGATCAATGCATTCTTACTAATACTGATCTACTAATATATTTTGACCGCGGAGGCGCGCGGAGCGTGCCGGAGCGCTTTCTATGTGCATACGAGAAAGTGAACGATCAGAGAGTCGGAGAAAATTCATATCAGTAGCAGTGATTAATGCATTCTTACTATTACTGATCTACTGATAGAATTTGACCGCGGAGGCGCGCGGAGCGTGCCGGAGCGCTTTCTATGTGCATACGAGAGAGTGAAAGATCAGAGAGTCGGAGATAATTCATATCAGTAGCAGTGATCAATGCATTCTTACTATTACTGATCTACTGATATATTTTGACCGCGGAGGCGCGCGGAGCGTGCCGGAGCGCTTTCTATGTGCATACGAGATAGTGAAAGATCAGAGAGTCGGAGAAAATTCATATCAGTAGCAGTGATCAATGCATTCTTACTATTACTGATCTACTGATATATTTTGACCGCGGAGGCGCGCGGAGCGTGCCGGAGCGCTTTCTATGTGCATACGAGAGAGTGAAAGATCAGAGATTCGGAGAAAATTCATATCAGTAGCAGTGATCAATATTTATTCTTATTATTACTGATCTACTGATAGGCTCTGACCGCGAAGGCGCGCGGAGCGTGCCGGAGCGCTTTCTATGTGCATACGAGAAAGTGAACGATCAGAGAGTCGGAGAAAATTCATATCAGTAGCAGTGATCAATATTTATTCTTATTATTACTGATCTACTGATAGGCTCTGACCGCGAAGGCGCGCGGAGCGTGCCGGAGCGCTTTCTATGTGCATACGAGAAAGTGAACGATCAGAGAGTCGGAGAAAATTCATATCAGTAGCAGTGATCAATGCATTCTTACTATTACTGATCTACTGATATATTTTGACCGCGGAGGCGCGCGGAACGTGCCGGAGCGCTTTCTATGTGCATACGAGAGAAAGAAAGATCAGAGAGTCGGATAAAATGCATATCCGTAGCAGTGATCAATATATTCTTATTTTTACTGATCTACTGATATAGTTTGACCGCGGAGGCGCGCGGAGCGTGCCGGAGCGCTTTCTATGTGCAAACGAGAAAGTGAACGATCAGAGAGTCGGAGAAAATTCATATCAGTAGCAGTGATCAATGCATTCTTACTATTACTGATCTACTGATATATTTTGACCGCGGAGGCGCGCGGAGCGTGCCGGAGCGCTTTCTATGTGCATACGAGAAAGTGAACGATCAGAGAGTCGAAGAAAATTCATATCAGTAGCAGTGATCAATGCATTCTTACTATTACTGATCTACTGATAGAATTTGACCGCGGAGGCGCGCGGAGCGTGCCGGAGCGCTTTCTATGTGCATGCGAGAGAAAGAAAGATCAGAGAGTCGGAGAAAATTCATATCAGTAGCCGTGATCAATGCATTCTTACTATTACTGATCTACTGATAAATTTTGAACGCGGAGGCGCGGAGCGTGCCGGAGCGCTTTCTATGTGCATACGAGAGAAAGAAAGATCAGAGAGTCGGAGAAAATTCATATCTGTAGCAGTGATCAATGCATTCTTACTATTACTGATCTACTGATATATTTTGACCGCGGAGGCGCGCGGAGCGTGCCGGAGCGCTTTCTATGTGCAAACGAGAAAGTGAACGATCAGAGAGTCGGAGAAAATTCATATCAGTAGCAGTGATCAATGCATTCTTACTATTACTGATCTACTGATATATTTTGACCGCGGAGGCGCGCGGAGCGTGCCGGAGCGCTTTCTATGTGCATACGAGAAAGTGAACGATCAGAGAGTCGGAGAAAATTCATATCAGTAGCAGTGATCAATACATTCTTACTATTACTGATCTACTGATAAATTTTGAACGCGGAGGCGCGCGGAGCGTGCCGGAGCGCTTTCTATGTGCATACGAGAGAAAGAACGATCAGAGAGTCGGAGAAAATTCATATCTGTAGCAGTGATCAATGCATTCTTACTATTACTGATCTACTGATATATTTTGACCGCGGAGGCGCGCGGAGCGTGCCGGAGCGCTTTCTATGTGCGTACGAAAGAGTGAAAGCTCAGAGAGTAGGAGAGAAGGCATATCAGTATCAGTGATCAGTATATTATTATAATTACTGATTCACTGATCGGCTTTGACCGCGGAGGCGCGCGAAGCGTGCCGGAGCGCCCTCCATGTGCATACGAGAGAGTAAAATATCAGAGAGTAGGAGAAAATGCAAATCAGTATCAGTGATCATTATTGTTATTTTTATTACTGATCTACTGATATGCTCTGACAGCGGAGCGTGCCGGAGCGCCTTCTATGAGCATAGTAAATACATCTGTAGAAAAATAGTCAACCAGATACTATCAACCAGATATGTAGACTGTGACACTTTCTATTTATTTAAATTTACTGAAAAAAATATGGAAATAAAAAAGATCAGTCATCTACTGGAAGACTGACAACAGCACTTCTAGCACAGCTCCTAATAGCCTTTTCAGAGCACATATCAAGTCAATCTATATATCAATCGAGAGATGATTTTCTCCTCTATTTTATACCTATATTTCTAGCGCGCGAAGCGCGCTAGTTGCCTGTAAGTGTAAAATGCCTTATGGTTTCCGTACGTCCATCGCTCTACCGCGCCACCCACTACTCCTATCTAGCCAAACGTGACATCGATCCGATGGTCTCGGTCCCGAGATGCAGGATTCCAATTTTCAGATCTTTATCTCTCATATCCGCGGAGCTATAAGCTCAAGAAGGTCCGACGAAATAGCGCGTAATCCGAGAGAGTCAGACAGAAAAGCAGCGAGATAGTGTGTCAGATGAAGAGACGGGTCACTGACGAATCGGGTGCGGCGAGTAGACCTTACAAGAACGAGTACTGCGAATCGCAGACTTCAGCTATCGAAAAACGGTTTTCACGTCACTCCTCTACACTCCCTCACCTACAAATCTGCCCGTAATCTTTTTATAACTCCTCCTGGTTTCCTTTCACGAAGTGATTTAGTCGAGGCGAGGCGACACCAAACAGTTGTCGCGGGCTGTTCAAGAAAACTAGGCAACCGTGTAAGGTCTCCTTTTACTACAACATGCAAATAGGTGGCCACTACACTTCTACCAAAATTTGCATCTTTTTGTGACCTCTGACGCTCGCTATCAATTAAATTCCTCTAATCGACGCCACTTTATTGCCCCGCGACGAGAGAGTGTGGCGAGGTGAGAGTGCGCCAGCTGCCAGTCTGTCTGATGCCAGAGAAAGAGACAGTAAACTGTGCAAATGAGCGAGAACATTACCATGCACTACGAAACAGCTCACCACACTTCCAACAAACGGTGCAAATTCTATATCCTGAGCAAATACAATACAAATAAAACTGTATGCACTAACGACATTCTATATTCAATCAGGGAAGTGAGGCGAGGCGGAATACTATGTAACCTCCTTTTCTCATCGCTCTCCTTTTCTCATCCCTCTTTTTTCGTCTCTCTCTCTCTCTCTCTCTCTCTCTTTTATATTTTATAATATTTTACCGCGGAGTGTGCCGGAGCGCCCTCTATGTGCATACGAGAGAGTGAAAGATCAGAGAGTAGGAGAGAATGCATATCAGTATCAGTGATCAATGTATTATAATAATTACTGATCTACTGATCGGCTTTGACCGCGAAGTCGCGCGAAGCGTGCCGGAGCGCCCTCTATGTGCATACGTAAGAGTAAAAAAATCAGAGGGTCTGAGAAAATGCATATCAGTATCAGTGATCAATATATTATTATAATCACTCATCTACTGATCGGCTTTGCCCGCGGAGGCGCGCGAAGCGTGCCGGAGCGCCCTTCATGTGTATACCAGAGAGTAAAATATCAGAGAGTAGGAGAAAATGCATATCAGTATCAGTGATCAATGTATTATTATAATTACTGATCTACTGATCGGCTTTGACCGCGGAGGCGCGCGAAGCGTGCCGGAGCGCCTTCTATGTGCATACGAACGAGTAAAAAATCAGAGAGTCGGAGAAAATGCATATCAGTATCAGTGATCAATGTATTATAATAATTACTGATCTACTGATCGGCTTTGACCGCGAAGTCGCGCGAAGCGTGCCGGAGCGCCCTCTATGTGCATACGAAAGAGTAAAATATCAGAGAGTAGGAGAGAATGCATATCAGTATCAGTGATCAATGTTTATTAAAAATACTGATATACTGAACGGCTTTGACCGCGGAGGCGCGCGAAGCGTGCCGGAGCGCCTTCTATGTGCATACGAAAGAGTAAATTATCAGAGAGTAGGAGAAAATGCATATCAGTATCAGTGATCATTATATTGTTATTTTTATTACTGATCTACTGATAGGCTCTGACAGCGGAGCGTGCCGGAGCGCCTTCTATGAGCATAGTAAATACACCTTTAGAAAAGCAGTCAACCAAATACTATCAACCAGATAGACTGTGACACTTTCTAATTATTCAAAATTACTGAAAATAAAAAAAATAGGGAAATAAATAGAGATCAGTCATCTACTGGAAGACTGACAACAGCAGTTCTAGCACAGCTCCTAATAGCACTTCCAGAGCACATATCAAGTCAATCTATATATCAATCGATAGATAATTTTCTCCTCTTTTTTATACCTATATTTCTAGCGCGCCGCTGCGCCGCTCTGTCTAAATGTCCTATGGTGTACATCCGTACATGGTTTTCCCTGCGCCACGGCTCTATGGATTTCGCTAAATTTGATATTGCCGGAAAGCCCTCGGTCTGTAGATGCTCAATTTAAACCTCCACTCTTTTATCTCTCAAATCCGCGGAGCTATAAGCCCAAGAAAGTCCGACGAAACAGCGCGTAATCAGAGAGCGTCAGTCAGAAAAGAGATAGTGTGTCAGATGAAGAGACGGGTCACTGACGAATCGGCTGCGGCGAGTAGACCTTACAAGAACGAGTACTGCGAATCGCAGACTCCAGCTTTCGAGAAACGGTTTTGACGTCACTCCTCTAAACTTCCTAATCTACAAATTTACCCGTAATCTTTTTATAACTCCTCCTGGTTTCCTTTCACGAAGTGATTTAGTCGAGGCGAGGCGACACCAAACAGTTGTCACGGGCTGTTCAAGAAAACTAGGCAATCGTGTAAGGTCTCCCTTCACTACAACATGCATATAGGTGGCCACTATACTTCTACCAAAATTTGCATCTTTTTGTGACCTCTGACGCCCGCTATCAATTAAATTCCTCTAATCGACGCCACTTTATTGCTCCGCGACGAGAGAGTGTGGCGAGGTGAGAGTGCGCCAGCTGCCAGTCTGTCTGATGCCAGAGAAAGAGACAGTAAACTGTGCAAATGAGCGAGAACATCACCATGCACTACGAAACATCTCACCACACTCCACAAACTGTGCAAATTCTATATTCTGAGCAAATACAATACAAATATAACTGTATGCACTAACGACATTCTATATTCAATCAGGGAAGTGAGGCGAGGCGAAATACTATGTAACCTCCTTTTCTCATTCAATTTTTTCTCATTCCTCTCTTTTTCGTCTCTCTCTCTCTATCTCTCTCTTTTTCGTCTCTCTCTCTCTATCTCTCTTTTTCTCTCTCTCTCTTATATTATGATTTTAGATTAGTGACAACTATGAAGTCTACTTGGATCTAAAATCGATAATAATTGTCAACCAGCTGCTCATCCCCCCTCTCTCTCTCTCTCTCTCTGTCTCTCTCTCTCTCTTATTTTTTTATAATATTAAACCAGAGTGATAACTATAAATTATACTTGTATCTACACTGAATAGTAATTGTCAACCAGCTACTGATAGGCTTTTACCGCGGAGTGTACCGGAGCGCCCTCTAAGGGCATACGAGAGAGTGAAAAATCACAGAGTTGGAGAAAATGCATATCAGTAGCAGTGATCAATACAGTCTTATTATTACTGATCTACTGATCGACTTTGACCGCGGAGGCGCGCGAAGCGTGCCGGAGCGCCCTCTAAGGGCATACGAGAGAGTGAAAGATCACAGAGTTGGAGAAAATGCATATCAGTAGCAGTGATCAATACAGTCTTATTATTACTGATCTACTGATCGACTTTGACCGCGGAGGCGCGCGAAGCGTGCCGGAGCGCTTTCTATGTGCATACGAGAGAGTGAGAGATCAAAGAGTCGGAAAAAATGCATATTAGTAGCAGTGATCAATACAGTCTTGTTATTACTGATCTACTGATCGACTTTGACCGCGGAGGCGCGCGAAGCGTGCCGGAGCGCTTTCTATGTGCATACGAGAGAGTGAGAGATCAAAGAGTCGGAGAAAATGCATATTAGTAGCAGTGATCAATACAGTCTTATTATTACTGATCCACAGATCGACTTTGACCGCGGAGGCGCGCGAAGCGTGCCGAAGCGCTTTCTTTGTGCATACGAGAGAGTGAGAGATCAAGGGGTCGGAGAAAATGCATATTAGTAGCAGTGATCAATACAGTCTTATTATTACTGATCTACTGATCGACTTTGACCGCGGAGGTGCGCGAAGCGTGCCGGAGCGCTTTCTATGTGCATACGAGAAAGTGAAAGATCAGAGAGTCGGAAAAAAACATATCAGTATCTGTGATCAATGTTTTATTATAATTACTGATCTACTGATCGGCTTTGACCGCGGAGGCGCGCGAAGCGTGCCGGAGCGTCTTTTATGTGCATACGAAAGAGTAAAAATCAGGGAGTCGGTGAAAATGCATATCAGTATCAGTGATCAATGTTTTATTATAATTACTGATATATTGATCGGCTTTGACCGCGGAGGCGCGCGAAGCGTGCCGGAGCGCCTCCTATGTGCATCCGAGAGAGTGAAATATCAGAGAGTCGGAGAGAATGCATATCAGTAACAGTGATCAATATATTCTTATTATTACTAATCTACTGATATGCTTTGACCGCGGAGGCGCGCCTCCTATGTGCATCCGAGAGAGTGAAATATCAGAGAGTCGAAGAAAGTTCATATCGGTAGCAGTGATCAATATATTCTTATTTTTACTGATCTACTGATATACGTTGACCGCGTAGGCGCGCGGAGCGTGCCGGAGCGCCCCCCAGGAGAAAATGCATATCAGTATCAGTGATCATTATATTGTTATTTTTTATTACTGATCTACTGATAGGCTCTGACAGCGGAGCGTGCCGGAGCGCCTTCTATGAGCATCGTAAATACATCTGTAGAAAAGCAGTCAACCAGATACTATCAACCAGATATACTGTGACATTGTCTAATTATTCAAAATTACTGAAAATAAAAAAAAAGGAAATAAATAAGATCAGTCATCTACTGGAAGACTGACAACAGCACTTCTAGCACAGCTCCTAATAGCACTTCCAGAGCACATATCAAGTCAATCTATATATCAATCGATAGATAATTTTCTCCTCTATTTTATACCTATATTTGTGAAATAGTGTGTCAGATGAAGAGACGGTTAGGTCGTTGAACGGTTGCAACGAGTAGACCTTACAAGAACGAGTACTGCGAATCGCAGACTTCAGCTTTCGAGAAACGGTTTCGACGTCACTCCTCTACACTCCCTCACCTACAAATCTGCCCGTAATCTTTTTATAAATCTTCCTGGTTTCCTTTCACGAAGTGATTTAGTCGAGGCGAGGCGACACCAAACAGTTGTCGCGGGCTGTTCAAGAAAACTAGGCAATCGTGTAAGGTCTCCCTTTACTACAACATGCAAATAGGTGGCCACTACACTTCTACCAAAATTCGCATCTTTTTGTGACCTCTGACGCCTGCAATCAATTAAATTCCTCTAATCGACGTCGTTTTATTGCCCCGCGACGAGAGAGTGTGGCGAGGTGAGAGTGCGCCAGCTGCCAGTCTGTCTGATGTCAGAGAAAGAGACAGTCAATTGTGCAAATGAGCGAGAGTATCACCATGCACTACGAAACAGCTCACCACACTCCAACAAACTATTTTCTGAGCACATAGAATAAAACAATACTATATGCACTCACGTCATTCTATATTCAATCATAGAAGTGAGGCGAGGCGAAATACTATGTAACCTCCTTTTCTCATCTCTCTCCTTTACTTATCCCTCTCTTCTCACGCCTCTCTCTCTCTCTCTCTCTCTCTCTCTTTCTCTCCCTCTCTCCCTCTCTTCCTCTATCTCTCTCTTATATATTATGATTTTAGATTATTGATAACTATGAAGTCTACTGGGATCTAAAATAAATAATAATTGTCAACCAGCTGCTCATCCCACTCTCTTTCTCTCTCTCTCTCTCTCTCTCTCTCTCTCTTTCTCTCTCGCTCGCTTAAATTTTATAATATAAGACCAGTAATAACTATAAAGTATATTTGTATCTCTAATAAATAAAAATTGTCAACCAGCTACTGATAGGCTTTTACCGCGGAGTGTGCCGGAGCGCCCTCTATGAGCATACGAGAGAGTGAAAGATCAGAGAGTAGGAGAGAATGCATATCAGTATCAGTGTTCAATATATTATTATAATTACTGATCTACTGATCGGCTTTGACCGCGGAGGCGCGCGTAGCGTGCCGGAGCGTCCTCTAAAGGCATACGATAGAGTAAAAGATCAAAGAGTCGGAGATAATTCATATCAGTAGCAGTGATCAATGCATTCTTACTATTACTGATCTACTGATATATTTTGACCGCGGAGGCGCGTGGAGCGTGCCGGAGCGCTTTCTATGTGCATACGAGAGAGTGAAAGATCAGAGAGTCGGAGAAAATTCATATCAGTAGCAGTGATCAATGCATTCTTACTATTACTGATCTACTGATATATTTTGACCGCGGAGGCGCGCGGAGCGTGCCGGAGCGCTTTTTATGTGCATACGAGAGAGTGAAAGATCAGAGAGTCGGAGAAAATTCATATCAGTAGCAGTGATAAATGCATTCTTACTATTACTGATCTACTGATATATTTTGACCGCGGAGGCGCGCGGAGCGTGCCGGAGCGCTTTCTATGTGCATACGAGAGAGTGAAAGATCAGAGAGTTGGAGAAAATCCATATCAGTAGCAGTGATCAATGCATTCTTACTATTACTGATCTACTGATATATTTTGACCGCGGAGGCGCGCGGAGCGTGCCGGAGCGCTTTCTATGTGCATACGAGAGAGTGAAAGATCAGAGATTCGGAGAAAATTCATATCAGTAGCAGTGATCAATATATTCTTATTATTACTGATCATACTGATCTACTGATAGGCTTTGACCGCGGAGGCGCGCGGAGCGTGCTGGAGCGCTTTCTATGTGCATACGAGAAAGTGAACGATCAGAGAGTCGGAGAAAATTCATATCAGTAGCAGTGATCAATGCATTCTTACTAATACTGATCTACTGATATATTTTGACCGCGGAGGCGCGCGGAGCGTGCCGGAGCGCTTTCTATGTGCATACGAGAGAAAGAAAGATCAGAGAGTCGGAGAAAATTCATATCAGTGGTAGTGATCAATGCATTCTTACTACTACTGATCTACTGATATATTTTGACCGCGGAGGCGCGCGGAGCGTGCCGGAGCGCTTTCTATGTGCATACGAGAAAGTGAACGATCAGAGAGTCGGAGAAAATTCATATCAGTAGCAGTGATCAATGCATTCTTACTATTACTGATCTACTGATAGAATTTGACCGCAGAGGCGCGCGGAGCGTGCCGGGGCGCTTTCTATGTGCATACGAGAGAGTGAAAGATCAGAGAGTCGGAGAAAATTCATATCAGTAGCAGTGATCAATGCATTCTTACTATTACTGATCTACTGATGGAAGTTGACCGCGGAGGCGCGCGGAACGTGCCGGAGCGCTTTCTATGTGCATAAGTACGAGAGAAAGAAAAATCAGAGAGTCGGAGAAAATTCATATCAGTAGCAGTGATCAATGCATTCTTACTATTACTGATCGACTGATATATTTTGACCGCGAATGCGCGCGGAGCGTGCCGGAGCGCTTTCTATGTGCATACGAGAGAGTGAAAGATCAGAGAGTCGGAGAAAATTCATATCAGTAGCAGTGATCAATGCATTCTTACTATTACTGATCTACTGATATGTTTTGACCGCGGAGGCGCGCGGATCGTGCCGGAGCGCTTTCTATGTGCGTACGAGACAGTGAAAGATCTGAGAGTAGGAGAGAAGGCATATCAGTATCAGTGATCAATGCATTCTTACTATTACTGATCTACTGATATATTTTGACCGCGGAGGCGCGCGGAGCGTGCCGGAGCGCTTTCTATGTGCATACGAGAGAGTGAAAGATCAGAGAGTCGGAGAAAATTCATATCAGTAGCAGTGATCAATGCATTCTTACTATTACTGATCTACTGATATGTTTTGACCGCGGAGGCGCGCGGATCGTGCCGGAGCGCTTTCTATGTGCGTACGAGACAGTGAAAGATCTGAGAGTAGGAGAGAAGGCATATCAGTATCAGTGATCAGTTTATTATTATAATTACTGATTCACTGATTGGCTTTGACCGCGGAAGCGCGCGAAGCGTGCCGGAGCGCTTTCTATGTGCGTACGAAAGAGTAAAAGATCAGAGAGTAGGAGAGAAGGCATATCAGTATCAGTGATCAGTATATTATTATTATTACTGATTCACTGATCGGCTTTGACCGCGGAAGCGCGCGAAGCGTGCCGGAGCGCCCTCCATGTGCATACGAGAGAGTAAAATATCAGAGAGTAGGAGAAAATGCAAATCAGTATCAGTGATCATTATTGTTATTTTTATTACTGATCTACTGACATGCTTTGACAGCGGAGCGTGCCGGAGCGCCTTCTATGAGCATAGTAAATACATCTGTAGAAAAGCAGTCAACCAGATACTATCAACCAGATAGACTGTGACACTTTCTAATTATTTAAAATTGTTGAAAATAAAAAAAAAATAAGGAAATAAATAAAGATCAGTCATCTACTGGAAGACTGACAACAGCACTTCTAGCACAGCTCCTAATAGCACTTCCAGAGCACATATCAAATCAATATATATATATATAAATCGATAGATAATTTTCTCCTCTATTTTATACCTATATTTCTAGCGCGCGAAGCGCGCTAGTCGCTAGTATGTGTAAAATGCCCTATGGTGTCTGTCCATACATCGCTCTACCGCGCCACCCACTACTCCTATCTAGCCAAACGTGACATCGATCCGATGGTCTCGGTCCCGAGATGCAGGATTCCAATTTTCAGATCTTTATCTCTCATATCCGCGGAGCTATAAGCTCAAGAAGGTCCGACGAAATAGCGCGTAATCCGAGAGAGTCAGACAGAAAACAGGCGAAATAGTGTGTGAGGCGAGGAGACGGGTCACTGACGAATCGGCTGTGGCGAGTAGACCTTACAAGAACGAGCACTGCGGATCGCAGACTTCAGCTATCGAAAAACGGTTTCGACGTCACTCCTCTACACTCCCTCACCTACAAATCTGCCCGTAATCTTTTTATAAATCCTCCTGGTTTCCTTTCACGAAGTGATTTAGTCGAGGCGAGGCGACACCAAAACGTTGTCGCGGGCTGTTCAAGAAAACTAGGCAATCGTGTAAGGTCTCCCTTTACTACCACATGCAGATAGGTGGCGACTACACTTCTACCAAAATTTGCATATTTTTGTGACCTCTGACGCCCGCTATCAATTAAATTCCTCTAATCGACGCCACTTTATTGCCCCGCGACGAGAGAGTGTGGCGAGGTGAGAGTGCGCCAGCTGCCAGTCTGTCTGATGTCAGAGAAAGAGACAGTCTATTGTGCAAATGAGCGAGAACATCACCATGCACTATGAAACAGCTCACCACACTCCAACAAACTGCGCGATTACTATATTCTGAGTAAATACAATAAAACATAAATATATGCACTCACGTCATTGTATGTTCAATCAGGGAAGTGAGGCGAGGCGAAATACTATGTAACCTCCTTTTCTCATCTCTCTTTTTTCGTGTGTGTCTCTCTCCCCCTTTCTCTCTCTCTTTCTCTCTCTTTCTCTCCCTCTCTCCCTCTCTTCCTCTATCTCTCTCTTATATGTTATGATTTCAGATTAATGATAACTATGAATTCTACTTGGATTTAAAATAAATAATAATTGTCAACCAGCTCTCTCTCATCTCTCTCTTTCTATCTCTTTATCTCTCTATATTTCTCTCTCTCTCTCTCTCTCTCTCTCTCTTAAATTTACTACTGTTTTATATTACTGATCTACTGATCGACTTGGACCGCGGAGGCGCGCGGAGCGTGCCGGAGCGCTTTCTATGTGCATACGAAAAAGTAAAATATCAGAGAGTCGGAGAACATGCATATCAGTAGAAGTGATCGATATATTAATATAATTACTGATCTACTGATCGACTTTGACCGCGGAGGCGCGCGGAGCGTGCCGGAGCGCTTTCTATGTGCATACGAGAAAGTAAAATATCAGAGAGTCGGAGAAAATGCATATCAGTAGCAGTGATCAAATTATTCTTATTTCTTACTGATATACTGATATACTTTGACCGCGGAGGCGCGCGGAGCGTGCCGGAGCGCTTTCTATGTGCATACGAAAAAGTAAAATATCAGAGAGTCTGAGAAAATGCATATCAGTAGCAGTGTTCAAATTATTTTCATTTCTTACCGATATACTGATATATTTTGACCGCGGAGGCGCGTGGAGCGTGCCGGAGCGCTTTCTATGTGCATACGAGAGAGTGAAAGATCAGAGAGTCGGAGATAAGTCATATCAGTAGCAGTGATCAATGCATTCTTACTATTACTGATCTACTGATATATTTTGACCGCGGAGGCGCGCGGAGCGTGCCGGAGCGCTTTCTATGTGCATACGAGAAAGTGAACGATCAGAGAGTCGGAGAAAATTCATATCAGTAGCAGTGATCAACGCATTCTTACTATTACTGATCTACTGATATATTTTTGACCGCGGAGGCGCGCGGAGCGTGCCGGAGCGCTTTCTATGTGCATACGAGAAAGTGAACGATCAGAGAGTCGGAGAAAATTCATATCAGTAGCAGTGATCAACGCATTCTTACTATTACTGATCTACTGATATATTTTGACCGCGGAGGCGCGCGGAGCGTGCCGGAGCGCTTTCTATGTGCATACGAGAGAGTGAAAGATCAGAGAGTCGGAGAAAATTCATATCAGTAGCAGTGATCAATGCATTCTTACTATTACTGATCTACTGATATATTTTGACCGCGGAGGCGCGCGGAGCGTGCCGGAGCGCTTTCTATGTGCATACGAGAAAGTGTACGATCAGAGAGTCGGAGAAAATTCATATCAGTAGCAGTGATCAATGCATTCTTACTATTACTGATCTACTGATAGAATTTGACCGCGGAGGCGCGCGGAGCGTGCCGGAGCGCTTTCTATGTGCATACGAGAGAAAGAAAGATCAGAGAGTCGGAGAAA
>CAWZYM010000331.1:347500-385000 GCA_963966185.1 Rhabditoides inermis | reverse complement strand
ATCCCTCTCTTCTCACGCCTCTCTCTCTCTCTCTCTCTCTCTCTCTCTCTCTCTCTTTCTCTCCCTCTCTCCCTCTCTTCCTCTATCTCTCTCTTATATATTATGATTTTAGATTATTGATAACTATGAAGTCTACTGGGATCTGAAATAAATAATAATTGTCAACCAGCTGCTCATCCCACTCTCTTTCTTTCTTTCTCTCTCTCTCTCTCTCTCTCTCTCTCTCTCTCTCTCTCTCTCGCTCGCTTAAATTTTATAATATAAGACCAGTAATAACTATAAAGTATATTTGTATCTCTAATAAATAAAAATTGTCAACCAGCTACTGATAGGCTTTTACCGCGGAGTGTGCCGGAGCGCCCTCTATGAGCATACGAGAGAGTGAAAGATCAGAGAGTCGGAGAAAATTCATATCAGTAGCAGTGATCAATGCATTCTTACTATTACTGATCTACTGATATATTTTGACCGCGGAGGCGCGCGGAGCGTGCCGGAGCGCTTTCTATGTGCATACAAGAGAGTGAAAGATCAGAGAGTCGGAGAAAATTCATATCAGTAGCAGTGATCAATGCATTCTTACTATTACTGATCTACTGATATATTTTGACCGCGGAGGCGCGCGAAGCGTGCCGGAGCGATTTCTATGTGCATACGAGAAAGTGAACGATCAGAGAGTCGGAGAAAATTCATATCAGTAGCAGTGATCAATGCATTCTTACTATTACTGATCTACTGATATATTTTGACCGCGGAGGCGCGCGGAGCGTGCCGGAGCGCTTTCTATGTGCATACGAGAGAAAGAAAGATCAGAGAGTCGGAGAAAATTCATATCAGTAGCAGTGATCAATGCATTCTTACTATTACTGATCTACTGATATATTTTGACCGCGGAGGCGCGCGGAGCGTGCCGGAGCGTTTTCTATGTGCATACGAGAAAGTGAACGATCAGAGAGTCGGAGAAAATTCATATCAGTAGCAGTGATCAATGCATTCTTACTATTACTGATCTACTGATATATTTTGACCGCGGAGGCGCGCGGAGCGTGCCGGAGCGTTTTCTATGTGCATACGAGAAAGTGAACGATCAGAAAGTCGGAGAAAATTCATATCAGTAGCAGTGATCAATGCATTCTTACTATTACTGATCTACTGATATATTTTGACCGCGGAGGCGCGCGGAGCGTGCCGGAGCGTTTTCTATGTGCATACGAGAAAGTGAACGATCAGAGAGTCGGAGAAAATTCAAATCAGTAGCAGTGATCAATGCATTCTTACTATTACTGATCTACTGATAGAATTTGACCGCGGAGGCGCGCGGAGCGTGCCGGAGCGCTTTCTATGTGCATACGAGAGAGTGAAAGATCAGAGAGTCGGAGAAAATTCATATCAGTAGCAGTGATCAATGCATTCTTACTATTACTGATCTACTGATATATTTTGACCGCGGAGGCGCGCGGAGCGTGCCGGAGCGCTTTCTATGTGCATACGAGAGAGTGAAAGATCAGAGATTCGGAGAAAATTCATATCAGTAGCAGTGATCAATGCATTCTTACTATTACTGATCTACTGATATATTTTGACCGCGGACGCGCGCGGAGCGTGCCGGAGCGCTTTCTATGTGCATACGAGAGAAAGAAAGATCAGAGAGTCGGAGAAAATTCATATCAGTAGCAGTGATCAATGCATTCTTACTATTACTGATCTACTGATATATTTTGACCGCGGAGGCGCGCGGAGCGTGCCGGAGCGCTTTCTATGTGCATACGAGAGAAAGAAAGATCAGAGAGTCGGAGAAAATTCATATCAGTAGCAGTGATCAATGCATTCTTACTATTACTGATCTACTGATATATTTTGACCGCGGAGGCGCGCGGAGCGTGCCGGAGCGTTTTCTATGTGCATACGAGAGAGTGAAAGATCAGAGATTCGGAGAAAATTCATATCAGTAGCAGTGATCAATGCATTCTTACTATTACTGATCTACTGATATATTTTGACCGCGGACGCGCGCGGAGCGTGCCGGAGCGCTTTCTATGTGCATACGAGAGAAAGAAAGATCAGAGAGTCGGAGAAAATTCATATCAGTAGCAGTGATCAATGCATTCTTACTATTACTGATCTACTGATATATTTTGACCGCGGAGGCGCGCGGAGCGTGCCGGAGCCCTTTCTATGTGCATACGAGAAAGTGAACGATCAGAGAGTCGGAGAAAATTCATATCAGTAGCAGTGATCAATGCATTCTTACTATTACTGATCTACTGATAGAATTTGACCGCGGAGGCGCGCGGAGCGTGCCGGAGCGCTTTCTATGTGCATACGAGAAAGTGAACGATCAGAGAGTCGGAGAAAATTCATATCAGTAGCAGTGATCAATGCATTCTTACTATTACTGATCTACTGATATATTTTGACCGCGGACGCGCGCGGAGCGTGCCGGAGCGCTTTCTATGTGCATACGAGAGAAAGAAAGATCAGAGAGTCGGAGAAAATTCATATCAGTAGCAGTGATCAATGCATTCTTACTATTACTGATCTACTGATATATTTTGACCGCGGAGGCGCGCGGAACGTGCCGGAGCGCTTTCTATGTGCATACGAGAGAGTGAAAGATCAGAGATTCGGAGAAAATTCATATCAGTAGCAGTGATCAATGCATTCTTACTATTACTGATCTACTGATATATTTTGACCGCGGACGCGCGCGGAGCGTGCCGGAGCGCTTTCTATGTGCATACGAGAGAAAGAAAGATCAGAGAGTCGGAGAAAATTCATATCAGTAGCAGTGATCAATGCATTCTTACTATTACTGATCTACTGATATATTTTGACCGCGGAGGCGCGCGGAACGTGCCGGAGCGCTTTCTATGTGCATACGAGAAAGTGAACGATCAGAGAGTCGGAGAAAATTCATATCAGTAGCAGTGATCAATGCATTCTTACTATTACTGATCTACTGATATATTTTGACCGCGGAGGCGCGCGAAGCGTGCCGGAGCGCTTTCTATGTGCATACGAGAAAGTGAACGATCAGAGAGTCGGAGAAAATGCATATCATTAGCAGTGATCAAGATATTTTTTTTACTGATCTACTGATATACTTTGACCGCGGAGGCGCGCGAAGCGTGCCGGAGCGCTTTCTATGTGCATACGAGAAAGTAAACGATCAGAAAGTCGGAGAAAATGCATATCAGTAGCAGTGATCACTATATTCTTATTATTACTGATCTACTGATGTACTTTGACCGCGAAGGCGCGCGAAGCGTGCCGAAGCGCTTTCTATGTGCATACGAGAAAGTAAAAGATCAGAGAGTCGGAGAAAATGCATATCAGTATCAGTGATCAATGTATTATTATGATTACTGTTTTACTGAACGGCTTTGACCGCGGAGGCGCGCGAAGCGTGCCGGAGCGCTTTCTATGTGCGTACGAGAGAGTAAAAGATCAGAGAGTCGGAGAAAATGCATATCAGTGTCAGTGTTCAATGTATTATTATAATTACTGATCTACTGATCGGCTTTGACCGCGGAGGCGCGCGAAGCGTGCCGGAGCGCCTTCTTTGTGCATACGAAAGAGTAAAAAATCAGAGAGTCGGATAAAATGCATATCAGTATCAGTGATCAATGTATTATTATGATTACTGTTTTACTGAACGGCTTTGACCGCGGAGGCGCGCGAAGCGTGCCGGAGCGCTTTCTATGTGCGTACGAGAGAGTAAAAGATCAGAGAGTCGGAGAAAATGCATATCAGTGTCAGTGATCAATGTATTATTATAATTACTGATCTACTGATCGGCTTTGACCGCGGAGGCGCGCGAAGCGTGCCGGAGCGCCTTCTATGTGCATACGAAAGAGTAAAAAATCAGAGAGTCGGATAAAATGCATATCAGTATCAGTGATCAATGTATTATTATGATTACTGTTTTACTGAACGGCTTTGACCGCGGAGGCGCGCGAAGCGTGCCGGAGCGCTTTCTATGTGCGTACGAGAGAGTAAAAGATCAGAGAGTCGGAGAAAATGCATATCAGTGTCAGTGATCAATGTATTATTATAATTACTGATCTACTGATCGGCTTTGACCGCGGAGGCGCGCGAAGCGTGCCGGAGCGCCCTCCTTGTGCATACGAAAGAGTAAAATATCAGAGAGTAGGAGAAAATGCATATCAGTATCAGTGATCATTATATTGTTATTTTTATTACTGATCTACTGATATGCTCTGACAGCGGAGCGTGCCGGAGCGCCTTCTTTGAGAACAGTAAATACATCTGTAGAAAAGCAGTCAACCAGATACTATCAACCAGATACTGTTAAACTGTGACACTTTCTAATTATTTGAAACTACTGAAAAATAGAAAAAAATGGAAATAAATAAAGATCAGTCATCTACTGAAAGACTGACAACAGCACTTCATCTACTGAAAGACTGACAACAGCACTTCTAGCACAGCTCCTAATAGCACTTCCAGAGCACATATCGAGTCAATCTATATATCAATCGATAGATAATTTTCTCCTCTATTTTATACATATATTTCTAGCGCGCGAAGCGCGCTAGTCGCAGCGCCGCTGCGCCTGTATGTGCAAAATGCCCTATGGTGTCCGTCCATACATGGCTCCACAAAGGCCACCGATGCATGGATCCGGCTAAATTTGGTATGGCTGTAAAGCCCTCGGTCTGGAGATGCTCCCAAAATCTTTATTTTATCATATCTCTCATATCCGCGGAGCTATAAGCTTGAGAAAGTCCGACGAAATAGCGCGTAATCCGAGAGAGTCAGACAGAAAACAGGCGAAATAGTGTGTCATATGAAGAGACGGTTAGGTCGTTGAACGGTTGCATCGAGTAGACCTTACAAGAACGAGTACTGCGAATCGCAGACTTCAGCTTTCGAGAAACGGTTTCGACGTCACTCCTCTACACTCCCTCACCTACAAATCTGCCCGTAATCTTTTTATAATTCCTCCTGGTTTCCTTTCACGAAGTGATTTAGTCGAGGCGAGGCGACACCAAACAGTTGTCGCGGGCTGTTCAAGAAAACTAGGCAACCGTGTCAGATCTCCCTTTACTACAACATGCAAATAGGTGGCCACTACACTTCTTCCAAAATTTGCATCTTTTTGTGACCTCTGACGCCCGCTATCAATTAAATTCCTCTAATCGACGCCACTTTATTGCCCCGCGACGAGAGAGTGTGGCGCGGTGAGAGTGCGCCAGCTGCCAGTCTGTCTGATGTCAGAGAAAAAGACAGTCAATTGTGCAAATGAGCGAGAACATCACCACGCACTACGAAACAGCTCACCACACTTCACAAACTGTGCAAATTCTATATTCTGAGCAAACACAATACAAATATAACTGTATGCACTAAAGACATTCTACCTTCAATCAGGGAAGTGAGGCGAGGCAAAACACTATGTAACCTTCTTTTCTCATCCAATTCCTTTTCTCATATCTCTCTCTCTCTCTCTCTCTCTCTCTCTCTCTCTCTCTCTCTCTATCTCTCTCTCTCTCTCTCTCTCTCTCTCTCTCTCTCTCTTATATTTTCTAATATTTTACCGCGGAGTGTGCCAGAGCGCCCTCTATGTGCATACGAGATAGTAAAAGATCAGAGAGTTGGAGAAAATGCATATCAGTATCAGTGATCAATATATTATTATAATTACTGATCTACTGATCGGCTTTGACCGCAAAGACGCGCGAAGCGTGCCGGAGCGCTTTCTATGTGCAAACAAGAAGGTGAACGATCAGAGAGTCGGAGAAAATGCATATCAGTATCAGTGATCAATGTTTTATTATAATTACTGATATACTGATCGGCTTTGACCGCGGAGGCGCGCGAATCGTGCCGGAGCGCCTTTTATGTGCATACGAAAGAGTAAAAAATCAAAGAGTGGGAGAGAATGCATATCAGTATCAGTAATCAATATAATTTTATATTTACTGATCTACTGTACGGCTTTGACCGCGGAGGCGCGCGAAGCGTACCGGAGCGCCTTTTATGTGCATACGAAAGAGTAAAAGATCAGAGAGTCGGAGAAAATGCATATCAGTATCAGTGATCAATATATTCTTATTTTTACTGATCTACTGATATACTTTGACCGCGGAGGCGCGCGGAGCGTGCCGGAGCGCTTTCTATGTGCATACGAGAAAGTGAACGATCAGAGTCGGAGAAAATGCATATCAGTATCAGTGATCAATATATTATTATAATTACTGATCTACTGATCGGCTTTGACCGCAAAGACGCGCGAAGCGTGCCGGAGCGCTTTCTATGTGCAAACAAGAAGGTGAACGATCAGAGAGTCGGAGAAAATGCATATCAGTAGCAGTGATCAATGTATTATTATAATTACTGATATACTGATCGGCTTTGACCGCGGAGGCGCGCGAATCGTGCCGGAGCGCCTTTTATGTGCATACGAAAGAGTAAAAAATCAAAGAGTGGGAGAGAATGCATATCAGTATCAGTAATCAATATAATTTTATATTTACTGATCTACTGTACGGCTTTGACCGCGGAGGCGCGCGAAGCGTACCGGAGCGCCTTTTATGTGCATACGAAAGAGTAAAAGATCAGAGAGTCGGAGAAAATGCATATCAGTATCAGTGATCAATATATTCTTATTTTTACTGATCTACTGATATACTTTGACCGCGGAGGCGCGCGGAGCGTGCCGGAGCGCATTTTATGTGCATACGAAAGAGTAAAAGATCAGAGAGTCGGAGAAAATGCATATCAGTAGCAGTGATCAATATAATCTTTTTAATACTGATCTACTGATATACTTTGACCGCGGAGGCGCGCGGAGCGTGCCGGAGCGCTTTCTATGTGCATACGAGAAAGTGAACGATCAGAGTCGGAGAAAATGCATATCAGTATCAGTGATCAATGTTTTATTATAATTACTGATATACTGATCGGCTTTGACCGCGGAGGCGCGCGAATCGTGCCGGAGCGCCTTTTATGTGCATACGAAAGAGTAAAAAATCAAAGAGTGGGAGAGAATGCATATCAGTATCAGTAATCAATATAATTTTATATTTACTGATCTACTGTACGGCTTTGACCGCGGAGGCGCGCGAAGCGTACCGGAGCGCCTTTTATGTGCATACGAAAGAGTAAAAGATCAGAGAGTCGGAGAAAATGCATATCAGTATCAGTGATCAATATATTCTTATTTTTACTGATCTACTGATATACTTTGACCGCGGAGGCGCGCGGAGCGTGCCGGAGCGCTTTCTATGTGCATACGAGAAAGTGAACGATCAGAGTCGGAGAAAATGCATATCAGTATCAGTGATCAATATATTATTATAATTACTGATCTACTGATCGGCTTTGACCGCAAAGACGCGCGAAGCGTGCCGGAGCGCTTTCTATGTGCAAACAAGAAGGTGAACGATCAGAGAGTCGGAGAAAATGCATATCAGTATCAGTGATCAATGTTTTATTATAATTACTGATATACTGATCGGCTTTGACCGCGGAGGCGCGCGAATCGTGCCGGAGCGCCTTTTATGTGCATACGAAAGAGTAAAAAATCAAAGAGTGGGAGAGAATGCATATCAGTATCAGTAATCAATATAATTTTATATTTACTGATCTACTGTACGGCTTTGACCGCGGAGGCGCGCGAAGCGTACCGGAGCGCCTTTTATGTGCATACGAAAGAGTAAAAGATCAGAGAGTCGGAGAAAATGCATATCAGTATCAGTGATCAATATATTCTTATTTTTACTGATCTACTGATATACTTTGACCGCGGAGGCGCGCGGAGCGTGCCGGAGCGCTTTCTATGTGCATACGAGAAAGTGAACGATCAGAGTCGGAGAAAATGCATATCAGTATCAGTGATCAATGTATTAGTATAATCACTGATCTACTGATATACTTTGACCGCGGAGGCGTGCGAAGCGTGCCGGAGCGCTTTCTATGTGGATACGAGAAAGTGAACGATCAGAGAGTCGGAGAAAATGCATATCAGTAGCAGTGATCAATATAATCTTTTTAATACTGATCTACTGATATACTTTGACCGCGGAGGCGCGCGGAGCGTGCCGGAGCGCTTTCTATGTGCATACGAGAAAGTGAACGATCAGAGTCGGAGAAAATGCATATCAGTATCAGTGATCAATGTTTTATTATAATTACTGATATACTGATCGGCTTTGACCGCGGAGGCGCGCGAATCGTGCCGGAGCGCCTTTTATGTGCATACGAAAGAGTAAAAAATCAAAGAGTGGGAGAGAATGCATATCAGTATCAGTAATCAATATAATTTTATATTTACTGATCTACTGTACGGCTTTGACCGCGGAGGCGCGCGAAGCGTACCGGAGCGCCTTTTATGTGCATACGAAAGAGTAAAAGATCAGAGAGTCGGAGAAAATGCATATCAGTATCAGTGATCAATATATTCTTATTTTTACTGATCTACTGATATACTTTGACCGCGGAGGCGCGCGGAGCGTGCCGGAGCGCTTTCTATGTGCATACGAGAAAGTGAACGATCAGAGTCGGAGAAAATGCATATCAGTATCAGTGATCAATATATTATTATAATTACTGATCTACTGATCGGCTTTGACCGCAAAGACGCGCGAAGCGTGCCGGAGCGCTTTCTATGTGCAAACAAGAAGGTGAACGATCAGAGAGTCGGAGAAAATGCATATCAGTATCAGTGATCAATGTTTTATTATAATTACTGATATACTGATCGGCTTTGACCGCGGAGGCGCGCGAATCGTGCCGGAGCGCCTTTTATGTGCATACGAAAGAGTAAAAAATCAAAGAGTGGGAGAGAATGCATATCAGTATCAGTAATCAATATAATTTTATATTTACTGATCTACTGTACGGCTTTGACCGCGGAGGCGCGCGAAGCGTACCGGAGCGCCTTTTATGTGCATACGAAAGAGTAAAAGATCAGAGAGTCGGAGAAAATGCATATCAGTATCAGTGATCAATATATTCTTATTTTTACTGATCTACTGATATACTTTGACCGCGGAGGCGCGCGGAGCGTGCCGGAGCGCTTTCTATGTGCATACGAGAAAGTGAACGATCAGAGTCGGAGAAAATGCATATCAGTATCAGTGATCAATGTATTAGTATAATCACTGATCTACTGATATACTTTGACCGCGGAGGCGTGCGAAGCGTGCCGGAGCGCTTTCTATGTGGATACGAGAAAGTGAACGATCAGAGAGTCGGAGAAAATGCATATCAGTAGCAGTGATCAATATAATCTTTTTATTACTGATCTACTGATATACTTTGACCGCGGAGGCGCGCGGAGCGTGCCGGAGCGCTTTCTATGTGCATACGAGAAAGTGAACGATCAGAGTCGGAGAAAATGCATATCAGTAGCAGTGATCAATGTATTATTATAATTACTGATCTACTGATATACTTTGACCGCGGAGGCACGCGAAGCGTGCCGGAGCGCCCTCTATGTATATGCATACGGAAGGTTAAAAGATCAGAGAGTCGGAGAAAATGCATATCAGTAGCAGTGATCAATATATTATTATAATTACTGATCTACTGATAGACTTTGACAGCGGAGGCGCGCGGAGCGTGCCCGGAGCGCTTTCTATGTGCATACGAGAAAATGAACGATCAGAGAGTCGGAGAAAATTCATATCAGTAGCAGTGATCAATGTATTCATATTAATACTGATATACTGATATACTTTGACCGCGGAGGCGCGCGGAGCGGCTGTCTATGATCGTAGGCGAGAGTAGATATTTTATAATATTAGATCCGTGATAACTAATCATTGTCAACCAGCTACTGATAGAATTTGACCGCGGAGACGCGCGGAGCGGCTGTCTGTGATCAAAGGCGAGAGTAGATATTTTATATTATTAGATCCGTGATAACTAATCATTGTCAACCAGCTACTGATAGAATTTGACCGCGGAGGCGCGCGGAGCGGCTGTCTGTGATCAAAGGCGAGAGTAGAGATTTTATATTATTTGATACGTGATAACTAATCATTGTCAACCAGCTACTGATAGAATTTGACCGCTGAGGCGCGCGGAGCGTCTGTCTGTGATGAAAGGCGAGAGTAGAGATTTTATAATCTTAGATCCGTGATAACTAATCATTGTCAACCAGCTACTGATAGAATTTGACCGCGGAGGCACGTGGTAGCGTGCCGGAGCGCCTTCTAGAGCAAAGAGAGAGAGAGACAGAGAGAGACAGAGAGACAGAGAGAGAGAGAGAAGCGGAGAAACGGAAAGTGTAGTTTAGTTATGACATAGTTATCACTCATATACCGATAGTCTTCGGCTGCATCTCGGAGCGCCTTCTATGAGCATAGGTAAGATAATATCAGTCGAGAATCAAAAATTATCAACCAGCTACTGTTAGACATTGACAATGTTCAAACATTTGTTAATACTGTAATTCAAAATTAATGAAATAGATCATTCATGTTTGGAAGGCTCTGACAACAGAACTTCTAGCACAGCTCCTAATAGCACTTCCAGAGCACATATCAAGTCAATCTATATATCCATCGATAGATAATTTTCTCCTCTATTTTATACCTATATTTCTAGCGCGCGAAGCGCGCTAGTCGGGTGTATGTGTAAAATGCCCTATGGTGTCTGTCCATACATCGCTCTACCGCGCCACCCACTACTCCTATCTAGCCAAACGTGACATCGATCCGATGGTCTCGGTCCCGAGATGCAGGATTCCAATTTTCAGCCCTTTATCTCTCATATCCGCGGAGCTATAAGCTCCAGAAAGTCCGACGAAATAGCGCGTAATCAGAGAGAGTCAGACAGAAAAGAGGCGAAATAGTGTGTGAGGCGAGGAGACGGGTCACTGACGAATCGGCTGCGGCGAGTAGACCTTACAAGAACGAGTACTGCGAATCGCAGACTTCATCTTTCGAGAAACGGTTTCGACGTCACTCCTCTACACTCCCTCACCTACAAATCTGCCCGTAATCTTTTTATAACTCCTCCTGGTTTCCTTTCACGAAGTGATTTAGTCGAGGCGAGGCGACACCAAACAGTTGTCGCGGGCTGTTCAAAAAAACTAGGCAACCGTGTAAGGTCTCCCTTTACTACAACATGCAAATAGGTGGCCACTACACTTCTACCAAAATTCGCATCTTTTTGTGACCTCTGACGCCTGCAATCAATTAAATTCCTCTAATCGACGTCGTTTTATTGCCCCGCGACGAGAGAGTGTGGCGAGGTGAGAGTGCGCCAGCTGCCAGTCTGTCTGATGTCAGAGAAAGAGACAGTCAATTGTGCAAATGAGCGAGAGTATCACCATGCACTACGAAACAGCTCACCACACTCCAACAAACTATTTTCTGAGCACATACAATAAAACAATACTATATGCACTCACGTCATTCTATATTCAAAGATAGAAGTGAGGCGAGGCGAAATACTATGTAACCTCCTTTTCTCATCTCTCTCCTTTACTTATCCCTCTCTTCTCACGCCTCTCTCTCTCTCTCTCTCTCTCTCTCTCTCTCTCTTTCTCTCCCTCTCTCCCTCTCTTCCTCTATCTCTCTCTTATATATTATGATTTTAGATTATTGATAACTATGAAGTCTACTGGGATCTAAAATAAATAATAATTGTCAACCAGCTGCTCATCCCACTCTCTTTCTCTCTCTCTCTCTCTCTCTCTCTCTCTCTCTCTCTCTCTCTCTCTTTCTCTCTCGCTTAAATTTTATAATCTAAGACCAGTAATAACTATAAAGTATATTTGTATCTCTAATAAATAAAAATTGTCAACCAGCTACTGATAGGCTTTTACCGCGGAGTGTGCCGGAGCGCCCTCTATGAGCATACGAGAGAGTGAAAGATCAGAGAGTAGGAGAGAATGCATATCAGTATCAGTGTTCAATATGTTATTATAATTACTGATCTACTGATATATTTTGACCGCGGAGGCGCGCGGAGCGTGCCGGAGCGCTTTCTATGTGCATACGAGAGAGTGAAAGATCAGAGAGTCGGAGAAAATTCATATCAGTAGCAGTGATCAATGCATTCTTACTATTACTGATCTACTGATATATTTTGACCGCGGAGGCGCGCGGAGCGTGCCGGAGAGCTTTCTATGTGCATACGAGAGAGTGAAAGATCAGAGAGTCGGAGAAAAAAATTCATATCAGTAGCAGTGATCAATGCATTCTTACTATTACTGATCTACTGATATATTTTGACCGCGGAGGCGCGCGAAGCGTGCCGGAGCGCTTTCTATGTGCATACGAGAAAGTGAACGATCAGAGAGTCGGAGAAAATTCATATCAGTAGCAGTGATCAATGCATTCTTACTATTACTGATCTACTGATATATTTTGACCGCGGAGGCGCGCGGAGCGTGCCGGAGCGCTTTCTATGTGCATACGAGATAAAGAAAGATCAGAGAGTCGGAGAAAATTCATATCAGTAGCAGTGATCAATGCATTCTTATTATTACTAATCTACTGATATATTTTGACCGCGGAGGCGCGCGGAGCGTGCCGGAGCGCTTTCTATGTGCATACGAGAAAGTGAACGATCAGAGAGTCGGAGAAAATTCATATCAGTAGCAGTGATCAATGCATTCTTACTATTACTGATCTACTGATATATTTTGACCGCGGAGGCGCGCGGAGCGTGCCGGAGCGCTTTCTATGTGCATACGAGAAAGTGAACGATCAGAGAGTCGGAGAAAATTCATATCAGTAGCAGTGATCAATGCATTCTTACTAATACTGATCTACTAATATATTTTGACCGCGGAGGCGCGCGGAGCGTGCCGGAGCGCTTTCTATGTGCATACGAGAAAGTGAACGATCAGAGAGTCGGAGAAAATTCATATCAGTAGCAGTGATTAATGCATTCTTACTATTACTGATCTACTGATAGAATTTGACCGCGGAGGCGCGCGGAGCGTGCCGGAGCGCTTTCTATGTGCATACGAGAGAGTGAAAGATCAGAGAGTCGGAGATAATTCATATCAGTAGCAGTGATCAATGCATTCTTACTATTACTGATCTACTGATATATTTTGACCGCGGAGGCGCGCGGAGCGTGCCGGAGCGCTTTCTATGTGCATACGAGATAGTGAAAGATCAGAGAGTCGGAGAAAATTCATATCAGTAGCAGTGATCAATGCATTCTTACTATTACTGATCTACTGATATATTTTGACCGCGGAGGCGCGCGGAGCGTGCCGGAGCGCTTTCTATGTGCATACGAGAGAGTGAAAGATCAGAGATTCGGAGAAAATTCATATCAGTAGCAGTGATCAATATTTATTCTTATTATTACTGATCTACTGATAGGCTCTGACCGCGAAGGCGCGCGGAGCGTGCCGGAGCGCTTTCTATGTGCATACGAGAAAGTGAACGATCAGAGAGTCGGAGAAAATTCATATCAGTAGCAGTGATCAATATTTATTCTTATTATTACTGATCTACTGATAGGCTCTGACCGCGAAGGCGCGCGGAGCGTGCCGGAGCGCTTTCTATGTGCATACGAGAAAGTGAACGATCAGAGAGTCGGAGAAAATTCATATCAGTAGCAGTGATCAATGCATTCTTACTATTACTGATCTACTGATATATTTTGACCGCGGAGGCGCGCGGAACGTGCCGGAGCGCTTTCTATGTGCATACGAGAGAAAGAAAGATCAGAGAGTCGGATAAAATGCATATCCGTAGCAGTGATCAATATATTCTTATTTTTACTGATCTACTGATATAGTTTGACCGCGGAGGCGCGCGGAGCGTGCCGGAGCGCTTTCTATGTGCAAACGAGAAAGTGAACGATCAGAGAGTCGGAGAAAATTCATATCAGTAGCAGTGATCAATGCATTCTTACTATTACTGATCTACTGATATATTTTGACCGCGGAGGCGCGCGGAGCGTGCCGGAGCGCTTTCTATGTGCATACGAGAAAGTGAACGATCAGAGAGTCGAAGAAAATTCATATCAGTAGCAGTGATCAATGCATTCTTACTATTACTGATCTACTGATAGAATTTGACCGCGGAGGCGCGCGGAGCGTGCCGGAGCGCTTTCTATGTGCATGCGAGAGAAAGAAAGATCAGAGAGTCGGAGAAAATTCATATCAGTAGCCGTGATCAATGCATTCTTACTATTACTGATCTACTGATAAATTTTGAACGCGGAGGCGCGGAGCGTGCCGGAGCGCTTTCTATGTGCATACGAGAGAAAGAAAGATCAGAGAGTCGGAGAAAATTCATATCTGTAGCAGTGATCAATGCATTCTTACTATTACTGATCTACTGATATATTTTGACCGCGGAGGCGCGCGGAGCGTGCCGGAGCGCTTTCTATGTGCAAACGAGAAAGTGAACGATCAGAGAGTCGGAGAAAATTCATATCAGTAGCAGTGATCAATGCATTCTTACTATTACTGATCTACTGATATATTTTGACCGCGGAGGCGCGCGGAGCGTGCCGGAGCGCTTTCTATGTGCATACGAGAAAGTGAACGATCAGAGAGTCGGAGAAAATTCATATCAGTAGCAGTGATCAATACATTCTTACTATTACTGATCTACTGATAAATTTTGAACGCGGAGGCGCGCGGAGCGTGCCGGAGCGCTTTCTATGTGCATACGAGAGAAAGAACGATCAGAGAGTCGGAGAAAATTCATATCTGTAGCAGTGATCAATGCATTCTTACTATTACTGATCTACTGATATATTTTGACCGCGGAGGCGCGCGGAGCGTGCCGGAGCGCTTTCTATGTGCGTACGAAAGAGTGAAAGCTCAGAGAGTAGGAGAGAAGGCATATCAGTATCAGTGATCAGTATATTATTATAATTACTGATTCACTGATCGGCTTTGACCGCGGAGGCGCGCGAAGCGTGCCGGAGCGCCCTCCATGTGCATACGAGAGAGTAAAATATCAGAGAGTAGGAGAAAATGCAAATCAGTATCAGTGATCATTATTGTTATTTTTATTACTGATCTACTGATATGCTCTGACAGCGGAGCGTGCCGGAGCGCCTTCTATGAGCATAGTAAATACATCTGTAGAAAAATAGTCAACCAGATACTATCAACCAGATATGTAGACTGTGACACTTTCTATTTATTTAAATTTACTGAAAAAAATATGGAAATAAAAAAGATCAGTCATCTACTGGAAGACTGACAACAGCACTTCTAGCACAGCTCCTAATAGCCTTTTCAGAGCACATATCAAGTCAATCTATATATCAATCGAGAGATGATTTTCTCCTCTATTTTATACCTATATTTCTAGCGCGCGAAGCGCGCTAGTCGGGTGTAAGTGTAAAATGCCCTATGGTTTCCGCACTTTTTGTCCGTCCGTCCATCGCTCTAACGCGCCACCCACTACTCCTATCTAGCCAAACGTGACATCGATCCGATGGTCTCGGTCCCGAGATGCAGGATTCCAATTTTCAGCCCTTTACCTCTCATATCCGCGGAGCTATAAGCATTAAAGAAAATTCGACGAAATAGCGCGTAATCAGAGAGCGTCAGACAGAAAAAAGAGCGAAATAGTGTGTCAGATGAAGAGACGGTTAGGTCGTTGAACGGTTGCATCAAGTAGGCCTTACAAGAACGAGTACTGCGAATCGCAGACTTCAGCTATCGAAAAACGGTTTCGACGTCACTCCTCTACACTCCCTCACCTACAAATTGGCCCGTAATCTTTTTATAACTCCCCCTGGTTTCTTTTCACGAAGTGATTTAATCCAGGCGAGGCGACACCAAACAGTTGTCGCGGGGTGTTCAAGAAAACTAGGCAACCGTGTCAGATCTCCCTTTACTACAACATGCAAATAGGTGGCCACTACACTTCTACCAAAATTTGCATCTTTTTGTGACCTCTTACGCCCGCTATCAATTAAATTCCTCTAATCGACGCCACATTATTGCCCCGCGACGAGAGAGTGTGGCGAGGTGAGAGTGCGACAGCTGCCAGTCTGTCTGATGTCAGAGAAAAAGACAGTCAATTGTGCAAATGAGCGAGAACATCACCACGCACTACGAAACAGCTCACCACACTCCAACAAACTGTGCAAATTTTATTTTCTGAGCACATACAATAAAACATTACTATATGCACTCACGTCATTCTATATTCAATCAGGGAAGTGAGGCGAGGCGAAATACTATGTAACCTCCTTTTTCATCCAATTCCTTTTCTCATCTATCTTTCTCTCTTTCTCTCTTTCTCTCCCTCTCTCCCTCTCTTGCTCTCTCTCTATCTCTCTCTCTCTCTGTCTCTCTCTCTCTCTTTCGTCTTTCTCTCTCTCTCGCTCTCTCTTTCGTCTCTTTCGTCTCTCTCTCTCTCTCTCTCTCTCTCTCTCTCTATTGATTTTATAATAAAATACCAGTGATAACTATAAATTATATTTGTATCTCTAATAAATAAAAATGGTCAAAACTGCTTCTGATAGGCTTTACCGCGGAGTGTGCCGGAGCGCCCTCTATGTGCATACGAGAGAGTGAAAGATCAGAGAGTAGGAAAGAATGCATATCAGTATCAGTGTTCAATATATTATTATAATTACTGATCTACTGATAGAAATTGACCGCGGAGGCGCGCGGAGCGGCTATCTATGATCATAGGCGAGAGTAGAGATTTTATAATATTAGATCCGTGATAACTAATAATTGTCAACCAGCTACTTATAGAACTTGACCGCTGAGGCGCGCGGAGCGGCTGTCTGTGATCAAAGGCGAGAGTAGAGATTTTATAATATTAGATCCGTGACAACTAATCATTGTCAACCAGCTACTGATAGAACTTGACCGCTGAGGCGCGCGGAGCGGCTGTCTGTGATCAAAGGCGAGAGTAGAGATTTTATAATATTAGATCCGTGATAACTAATCATTGTCAACCAGCTACTGATAGAATTTGACCGCTGAGGCGCGCGGAGCGGCTGTTTGTGATCAAAGGCGAGAGTAGAGATTTTATAATATTAGATCCGTGATAACTAATCATTGTCAACCAGCTACTGATAGAACTTGACCGCTGAGGCGCGCGGAGCGGCTGTCTGTGATCAAAGGCGAGAGTAGAGATTTTATAATATTAGATCCGTGATAACTAATCATTGTCAACCAGGTACTGATAGAATTTGACCGCTGAGGCGCGCGAAGCGGCTGTCTATGATCATAGACGAGAGTAGAGATTTTATCATATTAGATCCGTGATAACTAATCATTGTCAACCAGCTACTGATAGAACTTGACCGCTGAGGCGCGCGGAGCGGCTGTCTGTGATCAAAGGCGAGAGTAGAGATTTTATAATATTAGATCCGTGATAACTAATCATTGTCAACCAGCTACTGATAGAATTTGACCGCTGAGGCGCGCGGACCGGCTGTCTATGATCATAGGCGAGAGTAGAGATTTTATAATATTAGATCCGTGATAACTAATCATTGTCAACCAGCTACTGATAGAATTTGACCGCTGAGGCGCGCGGAGCGGCTGTCTATGATCATAGACGAGAGTAGAGATTTTATAATATTAGATCCGTGATAACTAATCATTGTCGACCAGCTACTGATAGAATTTGACCGCCGAGGCGCGCGGACCGGCTGTCTATGATCATAGGCGAGAGTAGAGATTTTATAATATTAGATCCGTGATAACTAATCATTGTCAACCAGCAACTGATAGAATTTGACCGCTGAGGCGCGCGGACCGGCTGTCTATGATCATAGGCGAGAGTAGAGACTTTATAATATTAGACCCGTGATAACTAATCATTGTCAACCAGCAACTGATAGAATTTGACCGCTGAGGCGCGCGGACCGGCTGTCCATGATCATAGGCGAGAGTAGAGATTTTATAATATTAGATCCGTGATAACTAATCATTGTCAACCAGCTACTGATAGAATTTGACCGCTGAGGCGCGCGGAGCGGCTGTCTATGATCATAGGCGAGAGTAGAGATTTTATAATATTAGATCCGTGATAACTAATCATTGTCAACCAGCTACTGATAGAATTTGACCGCTGAGGCGCGCGGAGCGGCTGTCTATGATCATAGACGAGAGTAGAGATTTTATATTATTACATCCGTGATAACTAATCATTGTCAACCAGCTACTGATAGAATTTAACCGCGGAGGCGCGCGGAGCGGCTATCTATGATCGTAAAGTACTTATTTTATGACGAGAAAGTGAAAGATCAGAGAGTATAAAAAAATGCATATCTGTATCAGTGATCAATGTATTATTATAATTACTGACCTACTGATAGACTTTGACCGCAGAGGCGCGCGAAGCGTGCCGGAGCGCCTCCTATGTCCATCCGAAAGAGTGAACGATCAGAGAGTAGGAGAGAATGCATATCAGTAACAGTGATCAATATATTCTTGTTATTACTGATCTACTGATAGACTTTGACCGCGGAGGCGCGCGAAGCGTGCCGGAGCGCCTCCTATGTGCATCCGAGAGAGTGAAATATCAGAGAGTCGGAGAGAATGCATATCAGTAACAGTGTTCAATATATTCTTATTATTATTGATCTACTGATAGACTTTGACCGCGGAGGCGCGCGAAGCGTGCCGGAGCGCCTCCTATGTGCATTCGAGAGAGTGAAATATCAGAGAATCGGAGAGAATGCATATCAGTAACAGTGATCAATATATTCTTATTATTACTGATCCACTGATAGACTTTGACCGCGGAGGCGCGCGATGCGTGCCGGAGCGCCTCCTATGTGCATCCGAGAGAGTGAAATATCAGAGAGTCGGAGAGAATGCATATCAGTAACAGTGATCAATATATTCTTATTATTACTGATCTACTGATAGACTTTGACCGCGGAGGCGCGCGAAGCGTGCCGGAGCGCCTCCTATGTGCATCCGAGAGAGTGAAATATCAGAGAGTCGGAGAGAATGCATATCAGTAACAGTGATCAATATATTCTTATTATTACTGACCTACTGATAGACTTTGACCGCGGAGGCGCGCGATGCGTGCCGGAGCGCCTCCTATGTGCATCCGAGAGAGTGAAATATCAGAGAGTCGGAGAGAATGCATATCAGTAACAGTGATCAATATATTCTTATTATTACTGATCTACTGATAGACTTTGACCGCGGAGGCGCGCGAAGCGTGCCGGAGCGCCTTCTATGTGCATCCGAGAGAGTGAAATATCAGAGAGTCGGAGAGAATGCATATCAGTGATCAATATATTCTTATTATTACTGATCTACTGATAGACTTTGACCGCGGAGGCGCGCGAAGCGTGCCGGAGCGCCTCCTATGTGCATCCGAGAGAGTGAAATATCAGAGAGTCGGATAGAATGCATATCAGTAACAGTGATCAATATATTCTTATCATTACTGATCTACTTATAGATTCTGACCGCGGAGGCGCGCGAAGCGTGCCGGAGCGCCCTCCATGTGCATACGAGAGAGATATCAGAGATTCGGAGAAAGTGCATATCAGTAACAGTGATCAATATATTCTCATTATTACTGATCTACTGATAGACTTTGACCGCGGAGGCGCGCGAAGTGTACCGGAGCGCCTTCCAGTGCAAAGGAGAAAGAGAGAGAGAGAGAGAGAGAGAGAGAAGCGGAGAAACGGAAAGTGTAGTTTAGTTATAACATATTTAACACTCATATACCGATAGTCTTCGGCTGCATCTCGGAGCGCCTTCTCTGAGCATAGGTAAGATAATATCAGTCGAGAATCGAAAATTATCAACTAGCTACTGTTAGACATTGACACTGTTCAAACATTTGATAATACTGTAATTCAAAATTAAGGAAATACAATAAAGATCACTCATTTTTAGAAGGCTCTGACAACAGCACTTCTAGCACAGCTCCTAATAGCACTTCCAGAGCACATATCAAGTCAATCTATATATCAATCGATAGATAATTTTCTCCTCTATTGTAAACCTATATTTCTAGCGCGCGAAGCGCTCTAGTCGCCCGCCACCCCCTATAAATTATGCTATGGAGTATGTTTGTCTGTCTGTCCGGGGATGTATCTCAAGTTGTAGTAATCGATGGGGGTTGAGGTATGGAAATTAGATCTCAGGTGGTGACCGCACGCAAAATTTTACCTAGGGTCCTGATCTGACCATTCCTTATATGGGTTGACCGAAACTCTCATGAACATAGACGGAATTTTAAGCACTTTTTATGTAAACTATGCTTCGTTTTCAAGCTACTGAGATGCCCTTTTGGGGTTAAGGTACTGTAGGGTCGAGAATTTAAATTTTGATTTTTGACCTCATTTGCATATTTCCAAATATGGTAATGACGTATCTCGGTCAGTTTTGATGCCAAAGACTCCAAACTTGGTATGTGAACTGGAGGCAAGTCAGCGATATTGTTGTTTACATGTTTGTCAACAAGTAAACAACTTTGTAAACAAAATTGAAGTTTGTATTGAAGGTGTCTAAGATGTAGTACACCAAGAGGCGAGTTCAAAAATGATGTTTACAGGTGATGTAAACAAGTAAACAACTATGTAAACAACCTGAAAATGTGTTTCAAAGATGTCAAATGTTTACTAACATTCTTGGTGTGTTCAAAAATGTTGTTTACAAACGTTGTAAACAAGTAAACAAATGTGTAACAACCCGAAACTGTGTTTTAAAGATGTGCAATGTGTAGTAGACTTAAAGGCGAGTTTAAAAATGCTGTTTACAGAATGTGTAAACAAGTAAACAAATTTGTAAACAACGTTCAATTGTCTTCATTTTTGGTATTCTGTCTTGTAATGTACATCTTAGTTAGATTAGAGGTTTGTGGACATATTTTAGTTCTGAAAGTAGATTTTATTTCTGATTTCAGTTTTGATGTTGGAGTGTTGAGGCCGCCGAAGGCGGCCCTAGCCCGAGCGGCGCGCCAGCGCCGCTCGGGCTAGTTGCCTGTAAGTGTAAAATGCCTTATGGTTTCCGTACGTCCATCGCTCTACCGCGCCACCCACTACTCCTATCTAGCCAAACGTGACATCGATCCGATGGTCTCGGTCCCGAGATGCAGGATTCCAATTTTCAGATCTTTATCTCTCATATCCGCGGAGCTATAAGCTCAAGAAGGTCCGACGAAATAGCGCGTAATCCGAGAGAGTCAGACAGAAAAGCAGCGAGATAGTGTGTCAGATGAAGAGACGGGTCACTGACGAATCGGGTGCGGCGAGTAGACCTTACAAGAACGAGTACTGCGAATCGCAGACTTCAGCTATCGAAAAACGGTTTTCACGTCACTCCTCTACACTCCCTCACCTACAAATCTGCCCGTAATCTTTTTATAACTCCTCCTGGTTTCCTTTCACGAAGTGATTTAGTCGAGGCGAGGCGACACCAAACAGTTGTCGCGGGCTGTTCAAGAAAACTAGGCAACCGTGTAAGGTCTCCTTTTACTACAACATGCAAATAGGTGGCCACTACACTTCTACCAAAATTTGCATCTTTTTGTGACCTCTGACGCTCGCTATCAATTAAATTCCTCTAATCGACGCCACTTTATTGCCCCGCGACGAGAGAGTGTGGCGAGGTGAGAGTGCGCCAGCTGCCAGTCTGTCTGATGCCAGAGAAAGAGACAGTAAACTGTGCAAATGAGCGAGAACATTACCATGCACTACGAAACAGCTCACCACACTTCCAACAAACGGTGCAAATTCTATATCCTGAGCAAATACAATACAAATAAAACTGTATGCACTAACGACATTCTATATTCAATCAGGGAAGTGAGGCGAGGCGGAATACTATGTAACCTCCTTTTCTCATCGCTCTCCTTTTCTCATCCCTCTTTTTTCGTCTCTCTCTCTCTCTCTCTCTCTCTCTCTTTTATATTTTATAATATTTTACCGCGGAGTGTGCCGGAGCGCCCTCTATGTGCATACGAGAGAGTGAAAGATCAGAGAGTAGGAGAGAATGCATATCAGTATCAGTGATCAATGTATTATAATAATTACTGATCTACTGATCGGCTTTGACCGCGAAGTCGCGCGAAGCGTGCCGGAGCGCCCTCTATGTGCATACGTAAGAGTAAAAAAATCAGAGGGTCTGAGAAAATGCATATCAGTATCAGTGATCAATATATTATTATAATCACTCATCTACTGATCGGCTTTGCCCGCGGAGGCGCGCGAAGCGTGCCGGAGCGCCCTTCATGTGTATACCAGAGAGTAAAATATCAGAGAGTAGGAGAAAATGCATATCAGTATCAGTGATCAATGTATTATTATAATTACTGATCTACTGATCGGCTTTGACCGCGGAGGCGCGCGAAGCGTGCCGGAGCGCCTTCTATGTGCATACGAACGAGTAAAAAATCAGAGAGTCGGAGAAAATGCATATCAGTATCAGTGATCAATGTATTATAATAATTACTGATCTACTGATCGGCTTTGACCGCGAAGTCGCGCGAAGCGTGCCGGAGCGCCCTCTATGTGCATACGAAAGAGTAAAATATCAGAGAGTAGGAGAGAATGCATATCAGTATCAGTGATCAATGTTTATTAAAAATACTGATATACTGAACGGCTTTGACCGCGGAGGCGCGCGAAGCGTGCCGGAGCGCCTTCTATGTGCATACGAAAGAGTAAATTATCAGAGAGTAGGAGAAAATGCATATCAGTATCAGTGATCATTATATTGTTATTTTTATTACTGATCTACTGATAGGCTCTGACAGCGGAGCGTGCCGGAGCGCCTTCTATGAGCATAGTAAATACACCTTTAGAAAAGCAGTCAACCAAATACTATCAACCAGATAGACTGTGACACTTTCTAATTATTCAAAATTACTGAAAATAAAAAAAATAGGGAAATAAATAGAGATCAGTCATCTACTGGAAGACTGACAACAGCAGTTCTAGCACAGCTCCTAATAGCACTTCCAGAGCACATATCAAGTCAATCTATATATCAATCGATAGATAATTTTCTCCTCTATTTTATACCTATATTTCTAGCGCGCCGCTGCGCCGCTCTGTCTAAATGTCCTATGGTGTACATCCGTACATGGTTTTCCCTGCGCCACGGCTCTATGGATTTCGCTAAATTTGATATTGCCGGAAAGCCCTCGGTCTGTAGATGCTCAATTTAAACCTCCACTCTTTTATCTCTCAAATCCGCGGAGCTATAAGCCCAAGAAAGTCCGACGAAACAGCGCGTAATCAGAGAGCGTCAGTCAGAAAAGAGATAGTGTGTCAGATGAAGAGACGGGTCACTGACGAATCGGCTGCGGCGAGTAGACCTTACAAGAACGAGTACTGCGAATCGCAGACTCCAGCTTTCGAGAAACGGTTTTGACGTCACTCCTCTAAACTTCCTAATCTACAAATTTACCCGTAATCTTTTTATAACTCCTCCTGGTTTCCTTTCACGAAATGATTTAGTCGAGGCGAGGCGACACCAAACAGTTGTCACGGGCTGTTCAAGAAAACTAGGCAATCGTGTAAGGTCTCCCTTCACTACAACATGCATATAGGTGGCCACTATACTTCTACCAAAATTTGCATCTTTTTGTGACCTCTGACGCCCGCTATCAATTAAATTCCTCTAATCGACGCCACTTTATTGCTCCGCGACGAGAGAGTGTGGCGAGGTGAGAGTGCGCCAGCTGCCAGTCTGTCTGATGCCAGAGAAAGAGACAGTAAACTGTGCAAATGAGCGAGAACATCACCATGCACTACGAAACATCTCACCACACTCCACAAACTGTGCAAATTCTATATTCTGAGCAAATACAATACAAATATAACTGTATGCACTAACGACATTCTATATTCAATCAGGGAAGTGAGGCGAGGCGAAATACTATGTAACCTCCTTTTCTCATTCAATTTTTTCTCATTCCTCTCTTTTTCGTCTCTCTCTCTCTATCTCTCTCTTTTTCGTCTCTCTCTCTCTATCTCTCTTTTTCTCTCTCTCTCTTATATTATGATTTTAGATTAGTGACAACTATGAAGTCTACTTGGATCTAAAATCGATAATAATTGTCAACCAGCTGCTCATCCCCCCTCTCTCTCTCTCTCTCTCTGTCTCTCTCTCTCTCTTATTTTTTTATAATATTAAACCAGAGTGATAACTATAAATTATACTTGTATCTACACTGAATAGTAATTGTCAACCAGCTACTGATAGGCTTTTACCGCGGAGTGTACCGGAGCGCCCTCTAAGGGCATACGAGAGAGTGAAAAATCACAGAGTTGGAGAAAATGCATATCAGTAGCAGTGATCAATACAGTCTTATTATTACTGATCTACTGATCGACTTTGACCGCGGAGGCGCGCGAAGCGTGCCGGAGCGCCCTCTAAGGGCATACGAGAGAGTGAAAGATCACAGAGTTGGAGAAAATGCATATCAGTAGCAGTGATCAATACAGTCTTATTATTACTGATCTACTGATCGACTTTGACCGCGGAGGCGCGCGAAGCGTGCCGGAGCGCTTTCTATGTGCATACGAGAGAGTGAGAGATCAAAGAGTCGGAAAAAATGCATATTAGTAGCAGTGATCAATACAGTCTTGTTATTACTGATCTACTGATCGACTTTGACCGCGGAGGCGCGCGAAGCGTGCCGGAGCGCTTTCTATGTGCATACGAGAGAGTGAGAGATCAAAGAGTCGGAGAAAATGCATATTAGTAGCAGTGATCAATACAGTCTTATTATTACTGATCCACAGATCGACTTTGACCGCGGAGGCGCGCGAAGCGTGCCGAAGCGCTTTCTTTGTGCATACGAGAGAGTGAGAGATCAAGGGGTCGGAGAAAATGCATATTAGTAGCAGTGATCAATACAGTCTTATTATTACTGATCTACTGATCGACTTTGACCGCGGAGGTGCGCGAAGCGTGCCGGAGCGCTTTCTATGTGCATACGAGAAAGTGAAAGATCAGAGAGTCGGAAAAAAACATATCAGTATCTGTGATCAATGTTTTATTATAATTACTGATCTACTGATCGGCTTTGACCGCGGAGGCGCGCGAAGCGTGCCGGAGCGTCTTTTATGTGCATACGAAAGAGTAAAAATCAGGGAGTCGGTGAAAATGCATATCAGTATCAGTGATCAATGTTTTATTATAATTACTGATATATTGATCGGCTTTGACCGCGGAGGCGCGCGAAGCGTGCCGGAGCGCCTCCTATGTGCATCCGAGAGAGTGAAATATCAGAGAGTCGGAGAGAATGCATATCAGTAACAGTGATCAATATATTCTTATTATTACTAATCTACTGATATGCTTTGACCGCGGAGGCGCGCCTCCTATGTGCATCCGAGAGAGTGAAATATCAGAGAGTCGAAGAAAGTTCATATCAGTAGCAGTGATCAATATATTCTTATTTTTACTGATCTACTGATATACGTTGACCGCGTAGGCGCGCGGAGCGTGCCGGAGCGCCCCCCAGGAGAAAATGCATATCAGTATCAGTGATCATTATATTGTTATTTTTTATTACTGATCTACTGATAGGCTCTGACAGCGGAGCGTGCCGGAGCGCCTTCTATGAGCATCGTAAATACATCTGTAGAAAAGCAGTCAACCAGATACTATCAACCAGATATACTGTGACATTGTCTAATTATTCAAAATTACTGAAAATAAAAAAAAGGAAATAAATAAGATCAGTCATCTACTGGAAGACTGACAACAGCACTTCTAGCACAGCTCCTAATAGCACTTCCAGAGCACATATCAAGTCAATCTATATATCAATCGATAGATAATTTTCTCCTCTATTTTATACCTATATTTGTGAAATAGTGTGTCAGATGAAGAGACGGTTAGGTCGTTGAACGGTTGCAACGAGTAGACCTTACAAGAACGAGTACTGCGAATCGCAGACTTCAGCTTTCGAGAAACGGTTTCGACGTCACTCCTCTACACTCCCTCACCTACAAATCTGCCCGTAATCTTTTTATAAATCTTCCTGGTTTCCTTTCACGAAGTGATTTAGTCGAGGCGAGGCGACACCAAACAGTTGTCGCGGGCTGTTCAAGAAAACTAGGCAATCGTGTAAGGTCTCCCTTTACTACAACATGCAAATAGGTGGCCACTACACTTCTACCAAAATTCGCATCTTTTTGTGACCTCTGACGCCTGCAATCAATTAAATTCCTCTAATCGACGTCGTTTTATTGCCCCGCGACGAGAGAGTGTGGCGAGGTGAGAGTGCGCCAGCTGCCAGTCTGTCTGATGTCAGAGAAAGAGACAGTCAATTGTGCAAATGAGCGAGAGTATCACCATGCACTACGAAACAGCTCACCACACTCCAACAAACTATTTTCTGAGCACATAGAATAAAACAATACTATATGCACTCACGTCATTCTATATTCAATCATAGAAGTGAGGCGAGGCGAAATACTATGTAACCTCCTTTTCTCATCTCTCTCCTTTACTTATCCCTCTCTTCTCACGCCTCTCTCTCTCTCTCTCTCTCTCTCTCTTTCTCTCCCTCTCTCCCTCTCTTCCTCTATCTCTCTCTTATATATTATGATTTTAGATTATTGATAACTATGAAGTCTACTGGGATCTAAAATAAATAATAATTGTCAACCAGCTGCTCATCCCACTCTCTTTCTCTCTCTCTCTCTCTCTCTCTCTCTTTCTCTCTCGCTCGCTTAAATTTTATAATATAAGACCAGTAATAACTATAAAGTATATTTGTATCTCTAATAAATAAAAATTGTCAACCAGCTACTGATAGGCTTTTACCGCGGAGTGTGCCGGAGCGCCCTCTATGAGCATACGAGAGAGTGAAAGATCAGAGAGTAGGAGAGAATGCATATCAGTATCAGTGTTCAATATATTATTATAATTACTGATCTACTGATCGGCTTTGACCGCGGAGGCGCGCGTAGCGTGCCGGAGCGTCCTCTAAAGGCATACGATAGAGTAAAAGATCAAAGAGTCGGAGATAATTCATATCAGTAGCAGTGATCAATGCATTCTTACTATTACTGATCTACTGATATATTTTGACCGCGGAGGCGCGTGGAGCGTGCCGGAGCGCTTTCTATGTGCATACGAGAGAGTGAAAGATCAGAGAGTCGGAGAAAATTCATATCAGTAGCAGTGATCAATGCATTCTTACTATTACTGATCTACTGATATATTTTGACCGCGGAGGCGCGCGGAGCGTGCCGGAGCGCTTTTTATGTGCATACGAGAGAGTGAAAGATCAGAGAGTCGGAGAAAATTCATATCAGTAGCAGTGATAAATGCATTCTTACTATTACTGATCTACTGATATATTTTGACCGCGGAGGCGCGCGGAGCGTGCCGGAGCGCTTTCTATGTGCATACGAGAGAGTGAAAGATCAGAGAGTTGGAGAAAATCCATATCAGTAGCAGTGATCAATGCATTCTTACTATTACTGATCTACTGATATATTTTGACCGCGGAGGCGCGCGGAGCGTGCCGGAGCGCTTTCTATGTGCATACGAGAGAGTGAAAGATCAGAGATTCGGAGAAAATTCATATCAGTAGCAGTGATCAATATATTCTTATTATTACTGATCATACTGATCTACTGATAGGCTTTGACCGCGGAGGCGCGCGGAGCGTGCTGGAGCGCTTTCTATGTGCATACGAGAAAGTGAACGATCAGAGAGTCGGAGAAAATTCATATCAGTAGCAGTGATCAATGCATTCTTACTAATACTGATCTACTGATATATTTTGACCGCGGAGGCGCGCGGAGCGTGCCGGAGCGCTTTCTATGTGCATACGAGAGAAAGAAAGATCAGAGAGTCGGAGAAAATTCATATCAGTGGTAGTGATCAATGCATTCTTACTACTACTGATCTACTGATATATTTTGACCGCGGAGGCGCGCGGAGCGTGCCGGAGCGCTTTCTATGTGCATACGAGAAAGTGAACGATCAGAGAGTCGGAGAAAATTCATATCAGTAGCAGTGATCAATGCATTCTTACTATTACTGATCTACTGATAGAATTTGACCGCAGAGGCGCGCGGAGCGTGCCGGGGCGCTTTCTATGTGCATACGAGAGAGTGAAAGATCAGAGAGTCGGAGAAAATTCATATCAGTAGCAGTGATCAATGCATTCTTACTATTACTGATCTACTGATGGAAGTTGACCGCGGAGGCGCGCGGAACGTGCCGGAGCGCTTTCTATGTGCATAAGTACGAGAGAAAGAAAAATCAGAGAGTCGGAGAAAATTCATATCAGTAGCAGTGATCAATGCATTCTTACTATTACTGATCGACTGATATATTTTGACCGCGAATGCGCGCGGAGCGTGCCGGAGCGCTTCCTATGTGCATACGAGAGAGTGAAAGATCAGAGAGTCGGAGAAAATTCATATCAGTAGCAGTGATCAATGCATTCTTACTATTACTGATCTACTGATATGTTTTGACCGCGGAGGCGCGCGGATCGTGCCGGAGCGCTTTCTATGTGCGTACGAGACAGTGAAAGATCTGAGAGTAGGAGAGAAGGCATATCAGTATCAGTGATCAATGCATTCTTACTATTACTGATCTACTGATATATTTTGACCGCGGAGGCGCGCGGAGCGTGCCGGAGCGCTTTCTATGTGCATACGAGAGAGTGAAAGATCAGAGAGTCGGAGAAAATTCATATCAGTAGCAGTGATCAATGCATTCTTACTATTACTGATCTACTGATATGTTTTGACCGCGGAGGCGCGCGGATCGTGCCGGAGCGCTTTCTATGTGCGTACGAGACAGTGAAAGATCTGAGAGTAGGAGAGAAGGCATATCAGTATCAGTGATCAGTTTATTATTATAATTACTGATTCACTGATTGGCTTTGACCGCGGAAGCGCGCGAAGCGTGCCGGAGCGCTTTCTATGTGCGTACGAAAGAGTAAAAGATCAGAGAGTAGGAGAGAAGGCATATCAGTATCAGTGATCAGTATATTATTATTATTACTGATTCACTGATCGGCTTTGACCGCGGAAGCGCGCGAAGCGTGCCGGAGCGCCCTCCATGTGCATACGAGAGAGTAAAATATCAGAGAGTAGGAGAAAATGCAAATCAGTATCAGTGATCATTATTGTTATTTTTATTACTGATCTACTGACATGCTTTGACAGCGGAGCGTGCCGGAGCGCCTTCTATGAGCATAGTAAATACATCTGTAGAAAAGCAGTCAACCAGATACTATCAACCAGATAGACTGTGACACTTTCTAATTATTTAAAATTGTTGAAAATAAAAAAAAAATAAGGAAATAAATAAAGATCAGTCATCTACTGGAAGACTGACAACAGCACTTCTAGCACAGCTCCTAATAGCACTTCCAGAGCACATATCAAATCAATATATATATATATAAATCGATAGATAATTTTCTCCTCTATTTTATACCTATATTTCTAGCGCGCGAAGCGCGCTAGTCGCTAGTATGTGTAAAATGCCCTATGGTGTCTGTCCATACATCGCTCTACCGCGCCACCCACTACTCCTATCTAGCCAAACGTGACATCGATCCGATGGTCTCGGTCCCGAGATGCAGGATTCCAATTTTCAGATCTTTATCTCTCATATCCGCGGAGCTATAAGCTCAAGAAGGTCCGACGAAATAGCGCGTAATCAGAGAGAGTCAGACACAAAAGCGGCGAAATAGTGTGTGAGGCGAGGAGACGGGTCACTGACGAATCGGCTGTGGCGAGTAGACCTTACAAGAACGAGCACTGCGGATCGCAGACTTCAGCTATCGAAAAACGGTTTCGACGTCACTCCTCTACACTCCCTCACCTACAAATCTGCCCGTAATCTTTTTAAAAATCCTCCTGGTTTCCTTTCACGAAGTGATTTAGTCGAGGCGAGGCGACACCAAAACGTTGTCGCGGGCTGTTCAAGAAAACTAGGCAATCGTGTAAGGTCTCCCTTTACTACAACATGCAGATAGGTGGCGACTACACTTCTACCAAAATTTGCATCTTTTTGTGACCTCTGACGCCCGCTATCAATTAAATTCCTCTAATCGACGCCACTTTATTGCCCCGCGACGAGAGAGTGTGGCGAGGTGAGAGTGCGCCAGCTGCCAGTCTGTCTGATGTCAGAGAAAGAGACAGTCTATTGTGCAAATGAGCGAGAACATCACCATGCACTATGAAACAGCTCACCACACTCCAACAAACTGCGCGATTACTATATTCTGAGTAAATACAATAAAACATAAATATATGCACTCACGTCATTGTATGTTCAATCAGGGAAGTGAGGCGAGGCGAAATACTATGTAACCTCCTTTTCTCATCTCTCTTTTTTCGTGTGTGTCTCTCTCCCCCTTTCTCTCTCTCTTTCTCTCTCTTTCTCTCTCTTTCTCTCCCTCTCTCCCTCTCTTCCTCTATCTCTCTCTTATATGTTATGATTTCAGATTAATGATAACTATGAATTCTACTTGGATTTAAAATAAATAATAATTGTCAACCAGCTCTCTCTCATCTCTCTCTTTCTATCTCTTTATCTCTCTATATTTCTCTCTCTCTCTCTCTCTCTCTCTCTCTCTCTCTTAAATTTACTACTGTTTTATATTACTGATCTACTGATCGACTTGGACCGCGGAGGCGCGCGGAGCGTGCCGGAGCGCTTTCTATGTGCATACGAAAAAGTAAAATATCAGAGAGTCGGAGAAAATGCATATCAGTAGAAGTGATCGATATATTAATATAATTACTGATCTACTGATCGACTTTGACCGCGGAGGCGCGCGGAGCGTGCCGGAGCGCTTTCTATGTGCATACGAGAAAGTAAAATATCAGAGAGTCGGAGAAAATGCATATCAGTAGCAGTGATCAAATTATTCTTATTTCTTACTGATATACTGATATACTTTGACCGCGGAGGCGCGCGGAGCGTGCCGGAGCGCTTTCTATGTGCATACGAAAAAGTAAAATATCAGAGAGTCGGAGAAAATGCATATCAGTAGCAGTGATCAAATTATTTTCATTTCTTACCGATATACTGATATATTTTGACCGCGGAGGCGCGTGGAGCGTGCCGGAGCGCTTTCTATGTGCATACGAGAGAGTGAAAGATCAGAGAGTCGGAGAAAATTCATATCAGTAGCAGTGATCAATGCATTCTTACTATTACTGATCTACTGATATATTTTGACCGCGGAGGCGCGCGGAGCGTGCCGGAGCGCTTTCTATGTGCATACGAGAAAGTGAACGATCAGAGAGTCGGAGAAAATTCATATCAGTAGCAGTGATCAACGCATTCTTACTATTACTGATCTACTGATATATTTTGACCGCGGAAGCGCGCGGAGCGTGCCGGAGCGCTTTCTATGTGCATACGAGAGAGTGAAAGATCAGAGAGTCGGAGAAAATTCATATCAGTAGCAGTGATCAATGCATTCTTACTATTACTGATCTACTGATATATTTTGACCGCGGAGGCGCGCGGAGCGTGCCGGAGCGCTTTCTATGTGCATACGAGAAAGTGAACGATCAGAGAGTCGGAGAAAATTCATATCAGTAGCAGTGATCAATGCATTCTTACTATTACTGATCTACTGATAGAATTTGACCGCGGAGGCGCGCGGAGCGTGCCGGAGCGCTTTCTATGTGCATACGAGAGAAAGAAAGATCAGAGAGTCGGAGAAAATGCAAACAGTATCAATGATCAATATATTATTATTTTTGATTTACTGATAGGCTTTGACCGCGGAGGCACGCGGGAGCGTGACGGAGCGCCTTCTAGAGCAAAGAGAGAGAGAGAGAGAGAGAGAGAGAGAGAGAGAGAGAGATAGGGAAAGACAGAGAGAAGCGGAGAAACGGAAAAAGTAGTTTAGTTATGACAAAGTTATCACTCATAAACCGATAGTCTTCGGCAGCATCTCGAAGCGCCTTCTGTGAGCATAGGTAAGACAATATCCGTCGAGAATCAAAAAATTATCAACCAGATACTGTTAGACATTGACACTGTTCAAACATTTGTTAATTCTGTAATTCAAAATTAAGGAAATACAATAAAGTTCACTCATTTTTGGAAGGCTCTGACAACAGCACTTCTAGCACAGCTCCTAATAGCACTTCCAGAGCACATATCAATTGACCGCGGAGGCGCGCGAAGCGTGCCGGAGCACACTCTATGTGCATACGAGAGAGTAAAATATCAGAGAGTAGGAGGAAGTGCATATTAGTGATCATTTTATTAATATTTTTATTACTGAAATACTGATAGGCTATGACCGCGGAGCGTGCCGGAGCGCCTTCTATGAGCATAGTAAATATAACATCTGTAGAAAAGCAGTCAAGCAGATACTATCAACCAGATAGACTGTGACACGTTCTAATTATTTAAAACTACTGAAAAAAGGAAATAAATAAAGATCAGTCATCTACTGGAAGACTGAAAACAGCACTTCTAGCACAGCTCCTAATAGCACTTCCAGACCACATATCAAGTCAATCTATATATCAATCGATAGATAATTTTCTCCTCTATTTTATACCTATATTTCTAGCGCGCGAAGCGCGCTAGTCGGGTGTAAGTGTAAAATGCCCTATGGTTTCCGCACTTTTTGTCCGTCCGTCCATCGCTCTACCGCGCCACCCACTAATCCTATCTAGCCAAACGTGACATCGATCCGATGGTCTCGGTCCCGAGATGCAGGATTCCAATTTTCAGCCCTTTATCTCTCATATCCGCGGAGCTATGAGCCTTAAAGAAAATTCGACGAAATAGCGCGTAATCAGAGAGCGTCAGACAGAAAAAAGAGCGAAATAGTGTGTCAGATGAAGAGACGGTTAGGTCGTTGAGCGGTTGCATCGAGTAGGCCTTACAAGAACGAGTACTGCGAATCGCAGACTTCAGCTATCGAAAAACGGTTTCGACGTCACTCCTCTACACTCCCTCACCTACAAATTGGCCCGTAATCTTTTTATAACTCTTCCTGGTTTCTTTTCACGAAGTGATTTAATCGAGGCGAGGCGACACCAAACAGTTGTCGCGGGCTGTTCAAGAAAACTAGGCAACCGTGTCAGATCTCCCTTTACTACAACATGCAAATAGGTGGCCACTACACTTCTACCAAAATTTGCATCTTTTTGTGACCTCTGACGCCTGCGATCAGCGGATTCCATTAATCGACGTCGTTTTATTGCCCCGCGACGAGAGAGTGTGGCGAGGTGAGAGTGCGCCAGCTGCCAGTCAGTCTGCTGTTAGAGAAAGAAACAGTAAATTGTGCAAATGAGCGAGAATATCACCATGCACTACGAAACAGCTCACCACACTCCAACAAAGTGTGCGAATTCTATATTCTGAGCAGATACAATAAAACATTATTATATGCACTCACGTCATCCTATATTCAATCATGGAAGTGAGGCGAGACGAAAGCGTGCTACTATGTAGTACGCTCTAGCACCTTCTTTTCTCATCCCTCTCTTCTTCGTCTCTCTCTCTCTCTCTCCCTCCTCTCTCTCTCTCTCTCTCTCTCTCTCTCTCTCTCTCTTTCTCTCTCTCTCTCTTATATTTTATGATATTAGATGAGTGATAACTAATAAATAATAATTGTCAACCAGCTGCTGATAGGCTTTGACCGCGGAGGCGCGCCCTCTATGTGCATACGAGAGAGTGAAAGATCAAAGAGTTGGAAAGAATGCATATCAGTATCAGTGATCACTATATTATTTATATTACTGATCTACTGATAGGCTTTTACCGCGGAGGTGCGCGAAGCGTGCCGGAGCGCCGTCTATGTGCATACGAGAGAGTGAAAGATCAGAGAGTCGGAGAGAATGCCTATCAGCATCAGTTATCACTATATTATTTATATTACTGATCTACTGATCGGCTTTGACCGCGGAGGCGCGCGAAGAGTGCCGGAGCGCCGTCTATGTGCATACGAGAGAGTGAAAGATCAGAGAGTCGGAGAGAATGCCTATCAGTTTCAGTGATCAAAATATTATTATTTATATTACTAATCTACTGATCGGCTTTGAACGCAGAGGCGCGCCCTCTATGTGCATACGAGAGAGTGAAAGATCAGAGAGTTGGAGAGAATGCATATCAGTATCAGTGATCACTATATTATTTATATTACTGATCTACTGATCGGCTTTGACCGCGGAGGCGCGCGAAGAGTGCCGGAGCGCCGTCTATGTGCATACGAGAGAGTGAAAGATCAGAGAGTCGGAGAGAATGCCTATCAGTATCAGTTATCACTATATTATTTATATTACTGATCTACTGATCGGCTTTGACCGCGGAGGCGCGCGAAGAGTGCCGGAGCGCCGTCTATGTGCATACGAGAGAGTGAAAGATCAGAGAGTCGGAGAGAATGCCTATCAGTATCAGTGATCAAAATATTATTATTTATATTACTAATCTACTGATCGGCTTTGAACGCAGAGGCGCGCCCTCTATGTGCATACGAGAGAGTGAAAGATCAGAGAGTTGGAGAGAATGCATATCAGTATCAGTGATCACTATATTATTTATATTACAGATCTACTGATAGGCTTTTACCGCGGAGGTGCGCGAAGCGTGCCGGAGCGCCGTCTATGTGCATACGAGAGAGTGAAAGATCAGAGAGTCGGAGAGAAAGCCTATCAGTATCAGTGATCACTATATTATTTATATTACTGATCTACTGATCGGCTTTGACCGCGGAGGCGCGCGAAGAGTGCCGGAGCGCCGTCTATGTGCATACGAGAGAGTGAAAGATCAGAGAGTCGGAGAGAATGCCTATCAGTATCAGTTATCACTATATTATTTATATTACTGATCTACTGATCGGCTTTGACCGCGGAGGCGCGCGAAGAGTGCCGGAGCGCCGTCTATGTGCATACGAGAGAGTGAAAGATCAGAGAGTCGGAGAGAATGCCTATCAGTATCAGTGATCACTATATTATTTATATTACTGATCTACTGATAGGCTTTTACCGCGGAGGCGCGCGAAGCGTGCCGGAGCGCCGTCTATGTGCATACGAGAGAGTGAAAGATCAGAGAGTCGGAGAGAATGCCTATCAGTATCAGTGATCACTATATTATTTATATTACTGATCTACTTATCGGCTTTGACCGCGGAGGCGCGCGAAGAGTGCCGGAGCGCCGTCTATGTGCATACGAGAGAGTGAAAGATCAGAGAGTCGGAGAGAATGCCTATCAGTATCAGTGATCATTATAATATTTATATTACTGATCTACTGATCGGCTTTGACCGCGGAGGCGCGCGGAGCGTGCCGGAGCGCCTTCTATGGTGCATACAATAGAATAAACGATAAGAAAGTCGGAGAAAATGCATATCAGTAAACGTGATCAAATATTATTTATATTACTGATCTACTGATCGGCTTTGACTGCGGAGGCGCGCGGAGCGTGCCGGAGCGCCCTCTATGTGCATGTGAGAGAGTGAAAGATCAGAGAGTCAGAGAAAATTCATATCAGTATCAGTGATCAATACATTATTATTATTATTATTATTATTATTATTATTATTATTATTATTATTATTATTATTATTATTATTATTATTATTATTATTATTATTATTATTATTATTATTATTATTATTATTATTATTATTATTATTATTATTATTATTATTATTATTATTATTATTATTATTATTATTATTATTATTATTATTATTATTATTATTATTATTATTATTATTATTATTATTATTATGTCCCTAGCTCTCCTCTCTTTCACTCACTAAATGAATCGCTCAATTTAATATTGGCAGCAGAGGCGCGCTTTCTATGATCATAGGCAAGTGTAGATAATTTATGATATTAGATCAGTGATAACTAATAATTATCAACCAGCTACTGATAGGATTTGACCGCGGTGGCGCGCGGAGCGTGCCGGAGCGGCTATCTATAATCATAGGCGAGAGTATATATTTTATGATATTAGATCAGTGATAACTAATAATTGTCAACCAGCTACTGATAGGATTTGACCGCGGAGGCGCGCGGAGCGTGCCGGAGCGGCTATCCATTATCATAGGCGAGAGTATATATTTTATGATATTAGATCAGTGATAACTAATAACTCTCAACCAACTACTGATAGGATTTGACCGCGGAGGCGCGCGGAGCGTGCCGGAGCGGCTATCTATGATCATAGGCGAGAGTAGATATTTTATGATATTAGATCAGTGATAACTAATAATTGTCAACCAGCTACTGATAGGATTTGACCGCGGAGGCGCGCGGAGCGTGCCGGAGCGGCTATCTATGATTATAGGCGAGAGTATATATTTTATGATATTAGATCAGTGATAACTAATAATTGTCAACCAGCTACTGATAGGATTTGACCGCGGAGGCGCGCGGAGCGTGCCGGAGCGGCTATCTATGATCATAGGCGAGAGTATATATTTTATGATATTAGATCAGTGATAACTAATAATTGTCAACCAGCTACTGATAGGATTTGACCGCGGAGGCGCGCGGAGCGTGCCGGAGCGGCTATCCATTATCATAGGCGAGAGTATATATTTTATGATATTAGATCAGTGATAACTAATAACTCTCAACCAACTACTGATAGGATTTGACCGCGGAGGCGCGCGGAGCGTGCCGGAGCGGCTATCTATGATCATAGGCGAGAGTAGATATTTTATAATATTATATCAGTGATGAATAATAATTGTCAACCAGCTACTGATAGGATTTGACCGCGGAGGCGCGCGGAGCGTGCCGGAGCGGCTATCTATGATCATAGGCGAGAGTGGATATTTTATGATATTAGATTAGTGATAACTAATAACTCTCATCCAACTACTGATAGGATTTGATTGCGGAGGCGCGCGGAGCGTGCCGGAGCGGCTATCTATGATCATAGGCGAGAGTAGATATTTTATGATATTAGATCAGTGATAAATAATAACTCTCAACTGATAGGATTTGACCGCGGAGGCGCGCGGAGCGTGCCGGAGCGCCTTCTATGTGCATACGAGAAAGTGAAAGATCAGAGAGTCGGAGAAAATGCATATCAGTATTATCACTATATATAATAAAGTGAAAATCAATTCATTATTATTCCTACTGATCTACTGATAAACGTTGACCGCGGAGGCGCGCGGAGCATGCCGGAGCGCCCTCTAAGTGCATACGAGAGAGTAAAATATCAGAGAGTAGGAGAAAATGCGTATCAGTATCGGTGATCATTATATTATTATTGTTACTGATCTACTGATAGGCTTTGACCGCGGAGGTGCGCCGCAGTGTGCCGGAGCGCCTTCTATGAGCATAATAAATATAATATCTGTAGAAAAGCAGTAACTATCAACCAGATACTGATAGACTGTGACACTTTCTAATAATTTGATGTTACTGAAAAATTAAAGAAATAAATATATCAGTCATCTACTGAAAGACTCTGACAACAGCGCTTCTAGCACAGCTCCTAATAGCACTTTCAGAGCACATATCAAGTCAATCCATATATCAATCGATAGATAATTTTCTCCGCTTTTTCAACTTATATTTCTAGCGCGCGAAGCGCGCTAGTTTGCCTGTGTGTGTAAAATGCCCTATGGTTTCCGTACGTCCATCGCT
>CAWZYM010000331.1:300000-345000 GCA_963966185.1 Rhabditoides inermis | reverse complement strand
AGAGAAAGGCTAAGCCACGCCCCTTTTTGACGTCATTTTCATGGGATCAAATCAATTTTTGTCAAAAATAATAGGTTATGACACGGTCCAGCGCCAAACGGAAAATACTAATAGATACAACTTTTTACGGCGCGTCGAATGGTGTATTCCGTTTCGCGCTGGAAGATGCCGCATATTTGTGCCATCTAAGCTCCGCCCACTTGACATCCCTACTCATATACCGATAGTCTTCGGCTGCATCTCGGAGCGCCTTCTATGAGCATAGGTAAGATAATATCAGTCGAGAATCAAAAATTATCAACCAGCTACTGTTAGACATTGACACTGTTCAAACATTTGTTAATACTGTAATTCAAAATTAAGGAAATACAATGAAGATCACTCATTTTTGGAAGGCTCTGACAACAGCACTTCTAGCACATCTCCTAATAGCACTTCCAGAGCACATATCAAGTCAATCTATATATCAATCGATAGATAATTTCCTCCTCTATTTTATACCTATATTTCTAGCGCGCGAAGCGCGCTAGTCGCAGCGCCCGCTGCGCCTGGCTGTGCAAAATGCCCTATGGTTTCCGTCCGTCCATCGCTCTACCGCGCCAGCCACTACTCCTATCTAGCCAAACGTGACATCGATCCGATGGTCTCGGTCCCGAGATGCAGGATTCCAATTTTCAGATCTTTATCTATCATATCCGCGGAGCTATAAGCTCCAGAAAGTCCGACGAAATAGCGCGTAATCAGAGAGAGTCAGACAGAAAACAGGCGAAATAGTGTGTGAGGCGAGGAGACGGGTCACTGGCGAATCGGCTGCGGCGAGTAGACCTTACAAGAACGAGCACTGCGGATCGCAGACTTCAGTTATCGAAAAACGGTTTCGACGTCACTCCTCTACACTCCCTCACCTACAAATCTGCCCGTAATCTTTTTATAACTCCTCCTGGTTTCTTTTCACGAAGTGATTTAGTCGAGGCGAGGCGACACCAAACAGTTGTCGCGGGCTGTTCAAGAAAACTAGGCAATCGTGTAAGGTCTTCCTTCACTACAACATGTATATAGGTGGCCACTAAACTTCTACCAAAATTTGCATCTTTTTGTGACCTCTGAGGCCCGCTATCAATTAAATTCCTCTAATCGACGTAGTTTTATTGCCCCGCGACGAGAGAGTGTGGCGAGGTGAGAGTGCGCCAGCTGTCAGTCTGTCTGATGTCAGAGAAAGAGACAGTCAATTGTGCAAATGAGCGAGAACATCACCACGCACTACGAAATAGCTCACCACACTCCAACAAACTGCGCGATTACTATATTCTGAGTAAATACAATGAAACATTACTATATGCACTCACGTCATTCTATATTCAATCATAGAAGTGAGGCGAGGCGAAATAGTATGTAACCTCCTTTTCTCATTTCTCTTTTTTCGTCTCTCTCTCTCTCTCTCCCTCTCTTCCTCTCTCTATATCTCTTTCTCTTATATTTTATAATATTAGACCAGTGATAACTATTAATTATACTTGGATCTATAATAAATAATAATTGTCAAACAGCTACTGATATGATTTTACCGTGGAGTGTGCCGGAGCGCCCTCTATGTGCACACGAGAGATTGAAAGATCAGAGAGTAGGAGATAATGCATATCGATATTAGTGATCAGTATATTATAATAATTACTGATCTACTGATCGGCTTTGACCGCGGAGGCGCGCGAAGCGTGCCGGAGCGCCTTCTATGTGCATACGAAAGAGTAAACAAATCAGAAAATCGGAAAAAATGCATATCAGGATCAGTGATCAATATATTATTATAATTACTGATCTACTGATCGACTTTGACCGCGGAGGTGCGCGGAGCGTGCCGGAGCGCTTTCTATGTGCATACGAGAAAGTGAAAGATCAGAGAGTCGGAGCAAAATGCACATCAGTAGCAGTGATCAATCTATTCTTAATATTACTGATCTACTGATCGACTTTGACCGCGGAGGCGCGCGGAGCGTGCCGGAGCGCTTTCTATGTGCATACGAGAAAGTGAAAGATCAGAGAGTCGGAGAAAAATGCATATCAGTAGCAGTGATCAATATATTCTTATTATTACTGATCTACTGATATACTTTGACCGCGGATGCGCGCGGAGCGTGCCGGAGCGCTTTCTATGTCCATACGAGAAAGTGAACGATCAGAGAGTAGGAGAAAATTCATATCAGTATCAGTGATCAATAAATTATTACAATTACTGATTTACTGATCGGCTTTGATCGCGGAGGCGCGCGGTGATTGAAGGCGAGAGTAGATATTTTATAATATTAGATCCGTGATAACTAATTATTGTCAACCAGCTCTCTCCCTATCTCCTCTCTTCCTCTATCTATCTATTACATTTCATGATTTCAGATAAGTGATAACTATAAAGTCTACTTGCATCTAAATTAAATCATAATTGTCAACCAGCTGCACATCTCTTTCTCTCTCTCTCTCTCTCTCTCTCTCTCTCTCTCTCTCTCTCTCTCTCTTTCTCTCTTTCTCTCTTATATTATTTTACAGCGAAGTGTGCCGGAGCGCCCTCTATGTGCACACGAGAGATTGAAAGATAAGAGAGTAGGAGAGAAAGCATATCAGTAGCTGATCAATACATTCTGAATAATACTGATCTACTGATCGACTTTGACCGCGGAAGCGCGCGGAGCGTGCCGGAGCGCTTTTTATGTGCATACGAGAAGGTGAAAGATCAGAGAGTCGGAGAAAATGTATATCAGTAGCAGTGATCAATATATTATTTAATTACTGATCTACTGATCGACTTTGACCGCGGAGGCGCGCGGAGCGTGCCGGAGCGCTTTCTATGTGCATACGAGAAAGTGAAAGATCAGAGAGTCGGAGAAAATGTATATCAGTAGCAGTGATCAATATATTATTTAATTACTGATCTACTGATCGACTTTGACCGCGGAGGTGCGCGGAGCGTGCCGGAGCGCTTTCTATGTGCATACGAGAAAGTGAAAGATCAGAGAGTCGACAAAAATGCATATCAGTAGCAGTGATCAATCTATTCTTAATACTACTGATCTACTGATCGACTTTGACCGCGGAGGCGCGCGGAGCGTGCCGGAGCGCTTTCTATGTGCTTACGAGAAAGTGGAAGATCAGAGAGTCGGAGAAAATGCATATCAGTAGCAGTGATCAATATATTATTATAATTACTGATTTACTGATCAACTTTGACCGCGAAAGCGCGCGGAGCGTGCCCGGAGCGCTCTCTTTGTGCATACGAGACAGTAAAATATCAGAGCGTAGGAGAAAATGCATATCATTATCAGTGATCATTATATTATTTTTTATTACTGATCTACTGATAGGCTCTGACCGCGGAGCGTGCCGGAGCGGCTTCTATGAGCATAGTAAATATAACATCTGTAGAAAAGCAGTCGAGCAGATTCTATCAACCAGATACTGTTAAACTGTGACACTTTCTAAAAATTTGAAACTACTGAAAAATAAACAAAAAGAAATAGATAAAGATCAGTCATCTACTGAAAGACTGACAACTCGCAGCGCCCGCTGCGCCTGGCTGTGCAAAATGCCCTATGGTTTCCGTCCGTCCATCGCTCTACCGCGCCAGCCACTACTCCTATCTAGCCAAACGTGACATCGATCCGATGGTCTCGGTCCCGAGATGCAGGATTCCAATTTTCAGATCTTTATCTATCATATCCGCGGAGCTATAAGCTCCAGAAAGTCCGACGAAATAGCGCGTAATCAGAGAGAGTCAGACAGAAAACAGGCGAAATAGTGTGTGAGGCGAGGAGACGGGTCACTGGCGAATCGGCTGCGGCGAGTAGACCTTACAAGAACGAGCACTGCGGATCGCAGACTTCAGTTATCGAAAAACGGTTTCGACGTCACTCCTCTACACTCCCTCACCTACAAATCTGCCCGTAATCTTTTTATAACTCCTCCTGGTTTCTTTTCACGAAGTGATTTAGTCGAGGCGAGGCGACACCAAACAGTTGTCGCGGGCTGTTCAAGAAAACTAGGCAATCGTGTAAGGTCTTCCTTCACTACAACATGTATATAGGTGGCCACTAAACTTCTACCAAAATTTGCATCTTTTTGTGACCTCTGAGGCCCGCTATCAATTAAATTCCTCTAATCGACGTAGTTTTATTGCCCCGCGACGAGAGAGTGTGGCGAGGTGAGAGTGCGCCAGCTGTCAGTCTGTCTGATGTCAGAGAAAGAGACAGTCAATTGTGCAAATGAGCGAGAACATCACCACGCACTACGAAATAGCTCACCACACTCCAACAAACTGTGCAAATTTTATTTTCTGAGCACATACAATAAAACATCAACAATATGCACTCACGTCGTTCTATATTCAATCAGGGAAGTGAGGCGAGGCGAAATACTATGTAACCTCCTTTTTTCATCCAATTCCTTTTCTCATCTCTCTCTTTGTCGTCTCTCTCTCTATCTCTCTCATCTCTCTCTTTTTCGTCTCTCTTTCTCTCTCTCATTCTCTCTCTCTCCTGATTTCATAATAAAAGACCAGTGATAACTATAAATTATATTTGTATCTCTGATAAATAAAAATTGTCAACCAGCTTCTGATAGGCTTTACCGCGGAGTGTGCCGGAGCGCCTTCTATGTGCATACGAGAGAGTGAAAGATCAGAGAGTAGGAAAGAATGCATATCAGTATCAGTGTTCTATTATTATTATAATCACTGATCTACTGATCGGCTTTGACCGCGGAGGCGCGCGAAGCGTGCCGGAGCGCCTTCTATGTGCATACGAGAGAGTAATGGATCAGAGAGTAGGAGATAATGCATATCAGTATCAGTGATCAGTATATTATTATAATTACTGATATACTGATAAACTTTGACCGCGAAGGCGCGCGGAGCGTGCCGGAGCGCTTTCTATGTGCATACGAGAATGTGAACGATCAGAGAGTCGGAGAAAATGCATATCAGTAGCAGTGATTAATTTATTCTTATTATTACTGATCTACTGATAGAATTTGACCGCTGAGGCGCGCGAAGCGGCTGTCTGTGATCAAAGGCGAGAGTAGAGATTTTATAATATTAGATCCGTGATAACTAATCATTGTCAACCAGCTACTGATAGAATTTGACCACTGAGGCGCGCGGAGCGGCTGTCTGTGATCAAAGGCGAGAGTAGAGATTTTATAGTATTAGATCCGTGATAACTAATCATTGTCAACCAGCTACTGATAGAGTTTGACCGCTGAGGCGCGCGGAGCGGCTGTCTGTGATCAAAGGCGAGAGTAGAGATTTTATAATATTAGATCCGTGATAACTAATCATTGTCAACCAGCTACTGATAGAATTTGACCACTGAGGCGCGCGGAGCGGCTGTCTGTGATCAAAGGCGAGAGTAGAGATTTTATAATAATAGATCCGTGATAACTAATCATTGTCAACCAGCTACTGATAGAATTTGACCGCTGAGGCGCGCGGAGCGGCTGTCTGTGATCAAAGGCGAGAGTAGATATTTTATAATATTAGATCCGTGATAACTAATCATTTTCAACCAGCTACTGATAGAGTTTGACCGCTGAGGCGCGCGGAGCGGCTGTCTGTGATCAAAGGCGAGAGTAGAGATTTTATAATATTAGATCCGTGATAACTAATCATTGTCAACCAGCTACTGATAGAATTTGACCGCTGAGGCGCGCGGAGCGGCTGTCTGTGATCAAAGGCGAGACTAGAGATTTTATAATATTAGATACGTGATAACTAATCATTGTCAACCAGCTACTGATAGATTTTGACCGCGGAGGCGCGCAGAGCGGCTATCTATGATCGTAGGCGAGAGTAGAGATTTTATAATATTAGATACGTGATAACTAATCATTGTCAACCAGCTACTGATAGATTTTGACCGCGGAGGCGCGCAGAGCGGCTATCTATGATCGTAGGCGAGAGTAGAGATTTTATAATATTAGATACGTGATAACTAATCATTGTCAACCAGCTACTGATAGATTTTGACCGCGGAGGCGCGCGGAGCGGCTATCTATGATCGTAGGCGAGAGTAGAGATTTAATGACGAGAAAGTGAAAGATCAGAGAGTATAGGAAAATGCATATATGTATCAGTGATCAATGTATTATTATAATTACTGATCTACTGATATAGTTTTAACGCGGAGGCGCGCGGAGCGTGCCGGAGCGCCTTCTATGTGCATACGAGAGAGTGAAATATCAGAAAGTCGGAGAAAATGCAAAACAGTATCAGTGATCAATATATTATTATTTTTGATCTACTGATAGGCTTTGACCGCGGAGGCACGCGGTAGCGTGCCGGAGCGCCTTCTAGAGCAAAGAGAGAGAGAGAGAGAGAGAGAGAGAGAGAGAGAGAGAGAGAGAGAGAGACAGAGAGAAAAGCGGAGAAACGGAAAGTGTAGTTTAGTTATGACATAGTTATCACTCATATACCGATAGTCTTCGGCTGCATCTCGGAGCGCCTTCTATGAGCATAGGTAAAATAATATCAGTCGAGAATCAAAAATTATCAACCAGCTAATGTTAGACATTGACACTGTTCAAACATTTGTTAATACTGTAATTCAAAATTAAGAAAATACAATAAAGATCACTCATTTTTGGAAGGCTCTGACAACAGCACTTCTAGCACAGCTCCTAATAGCACTTCCAGAGCACATATCAAGTCAATCTATATATCAATCGATAGATAATTTTCTCCTCTTTTCAAACTTATATTTCTAGCGCGCGAAGCGCGCTAGTCGGGTGCATGTGTAAAATGCCCTATGGTTTCCGTACGTCCATCGCTCTACCGCGCCAGCCACTACTCCTATCTAGCCAAACGTGACATCGATCCGATGGTCTCGGTCCCGAGATGCAGGATTCCAATTTTCAGATCTTTATCTCTCATATCCGCGGAGCTATAAGCTCAAGAAGGTCCGACGAAATAGCGCGTAATCCGAGAGAGTCAGACAGAAAAGCAGCGAGACAGTGTGTCAGACGAAGAGACGGGTCACTGACGAATCGGGTGCGGCGAGTAGACCTTACAAGAACAAGTACTGCGAATCGCAGACTTCAGCTATCGGAAAACGGTTTTGACGTCACTCCTCTACACTCCCTCACCTACAAATCTGCCCGTAATCTTTTAATAAATCCTCCTGGTTTCCTTTCACGAAGTGATTTAGTCGAGGCGAGGCGACGCCAAACAGTTGTCGCGAGCTGTTCAAGAAAACTAGGCAACCGTGTAAGGTCTCCCTTCACTACAACATGTATATAGGTGGCCACTACACTTCTACCAAAATTTGCATCTTTTTGTGACCTCTGACGCCCGCTATCAATTAAATTCCTCTAATCGACGCCACTTTATTGCTCCGCGACGAGAGAGTGTGGCGAGGTGAGAGTGCGCCAGCTGCCAGTCTGTCTGATGTCAGAGAAAAAGACAGTCTATTGTGCAAATGAGCGAGAACATCACCACGCACTACAAAACAGCTCACCACACTCCAACAAACTGTGCAAATTTTGTTTTCTGAGCACATACAATAAAACATTATGCACTCACGTCATTGTATGTTCAATCAGGGAAGTGAGGCGAGGCGAAATACTTTGTAGTACCACCTCCTTTTCTCATCTCTCCTTTTTCGTCTCTCTCTCTCTCTCTATCTATCTGTCTTTCTTTCATGAATTTTATAATATTAGATCAGTGATAACTATAAAGTCTACTTGGATCTAAAATAAATAATAATTGTCAACCAGCTACTGACAGGATTTGACTGCTGAGGCGCGCGGAGCGGCTATCTATGATTATAGGCGAGAGTAAATATTTTATAATATTAGATCCGTGATAACTAATCATTGTCAACCAGCTACTGATAGAATTTGACCGCGGAGGCGCGCGGAGCGGCTGTCTATGATCATAGGCGAGAGTAGAGATTTTATAATATTAGATCTGTGATAACTAATCATTGTCAACCAGCTACTGATAGAATTTGACCGCGGAGGCGCGCGGAGCGGCTATCTATGATCGTAGAGTAGTTATTTTATGACGAGAAAGTGAAATATCAGAGAGTCGGAGAGAATGCATATCAGTAACAGTGATCAATATATTCTTATTATTACTGATCTACTGATAGACTTTGACCGCGGAGGCGCGCGAAGCGTGCCGGAGCGCCTTCTATGTGCATCCGAGAGAGTGAAATATCAGAGAGTCGGAGAGAATGCATATCAGTAACAGTGATCAATATATTCTTATTATTACTGATCTACTGATAGACTTTGAGTAGATCAGTAATTATAATAATATATTGAACACATTGCGCTCTAATTCCGCACGGCGCCGCGCCCCAGAGCGCGCGCTCACATAGGGAAAGTGCGACAGAGGGCGGCTAGATCAAAGCACTGATGACGTCATCGATAGTTAAATAATGAACATTTTCGTTTATAATAGTACCACTAGGTTTTGTTTCACTGTAATCAATACGTACTCGTTGAAATACGTCTCTTATGTTGGCATTTTTCATTACTCACTTTGAGCGATGGCGGCTAGATCAAAAAAATATGACGTCATCGTATCACTTTTTACCGATTTTACTACTTTACAGGGTACATGATCCCATAAATAAGATACCGTTAGAATCAGCGCGAAATGGCGAATCGTTCTATGCTAATTAGAGCACGTCATGTGTCCAGTGAGAAAATGTTACATGATTTCGCCGGGCTCTCTGCAACTCACGTTGTGGTTCCTACGAGAGAGTGAAAGATCAGAGAGTCGAAGAAAATTCTAGAAAGCGCTCCGGCACGCTCCGCGCGCCTCCGCGGTCAAACTATATCAGTAGATCAGTTAAAACAAGAATATAATGATCACTGCTACGGATATGCATTTTATCCGACTCTCTGATCGTTCACTTTCTCTTATGCACATAGAAAGCGCTCCGGCACGCTCCGCGCGCCTCCGCGGTAAAAATATACGATACTGATATGCATTTTCTCCGACTTTCTGATCTCTTACGGCACGCTCCGCGCGCCTCCGCGGTCAAAATATATCAGTAGATCAGTAACAGTAAGAATGCACTGATCACTGCTACTGATATGAATTTTCTCCGACTCTCTGATCGTTCACTTTCTCGTATGCACATAGAAAGCGCTCCGGCACGCTCCGCGCGCCTCCGCGGTCAAAATATATCAGTAGATCAGTAATAGTAAGAATACACTGATCACTGCTACTGATATGACGACTTCGACTGCCTTGTACACCCCTCCGCCGTCGAAGACTCCGCCCAAGGAAGTGAAGACAGAGGTGAAGAAGGAGGAAGACGCGATGGAAGCAGAGGATGACATTGACATTGTCAACCCATTCGACATGTTCCGCTTCACACAACGCACCACGTGAGTTATAGTTCCGCCATTTCTCCAGTTCAAATATCCCCGTACCATTCGCGCGCCATGGCTGTCTATGTCTATGCACCGGTCGCGCGAAAGCAGCGCAATTTGGAATATACTGAAGCGATCAGTGATCGATGCTCTGGCCATTAGACATGATTCACATCGCATAAAATATGTGTCACACCCTATGCAACGTGCTTGCGCACAAATTGTGCTCCTGGAGAATTGACTTTATTGATCCGAATTATCGATTACTCGGCGTGAATTCAGGATTGGGTGCAAGCAACACGTGAACACGATCAAGGATGAGCAGCTATTCGAGCTCAATCTGCACGTGAAGGAGATGACCGAAGAGCTGGGGTGGGCGGGGTTTTAGAGGGCGTGGCGTGTGGCGCATATCATGGGTTTGCATTGCAGACAGTCGATCCAGTCGATGACTCTGGCGTGTAGGCAGCCGAGCGAGCTGGAAGGGTACAAGTGCTCCAAGTGAGTGTGAATCCCCCCCTCTCTTTCTCTCTCTCCCTCTCTCTCATCCGACTCGTTGCAGGTGTCCCTCTGACTCGAAAGCCTCGGGCGTCGTGTCCGCCGTGGTTGTGCTTCCTGTGCCCAGATATCTCATCCTCACCACCCTCCGCCTCAACAGCCTCGGACAGAAGACGGAGAGGCACATCGACATTGACCAGGTGGGGCCTACTGTCTCCTCATTGTGATGACTGCATTCAGGTGCTGTTCCTTGAATCACTTGTTCCGACGACGCCTGTGAAGAAGGAAACGGAGGCGGTGACTGTGGTTCTGGACGACACCATAGGTAAGATGAACGGGGGAGAGAGCGGGAAATCTTACAGACTCCGTTATTCAACACTTTCTGTTTGTAGTTGGGACAGTAGTGGAACATATTTCGATTGTCGACGACTTGTTTCCAGCGTCGCAAGGCTCTTCGACCGCTGCGCGCCGCCCATTAGCCGCCGATTCGACCGCCATCAACTCGCCCCAAGCCACGCCCACCAAGAAGAGGCAGATTGAAGAACCGGTGTGTGGGAGGGAGAGATGGTGACGTCATTGCGGTCTATTACGAGGTATATTTATTGATTGATTGTTGAGGGCAAGGAGAACAGTCGGAAGACGGATGCGTGCGTGGGCGGCGATGGGAACCTGGATGCGACGATGAGAGAGGAAAGCGAGGTGGCGGTGGATGAGAGGCAGGCGACGAGGGCTGGAGCTGGCAGCGACGGGAAGCGCCTGATTGGGGGCACGGCCGGCGGATGGGAGGGAGAGGACGACACGGGGAACAACAAGAGCATGCACGCACACGAGGCGGGCCAGGTGGTGAGTCAGCAGCCAGACGGATGCCAACAACATCGATTCTATTGCAGGTGGTGTTGTCGTCGTCGAGCGATGACGAAACCAAGAAGGTGCAAGGAAACAAGAATAAGATGCGGACGAGCAGTGAGGACAAGGCGCGTGGGTCTAATCGCGGCCGCCCTGCTTCCAAAAATGTACGTGTATCCTTTAGAACCAGACGCCTCGATCACGCCACTATTTGCAGCACATCTCGAGCAGCGATGAGGAGGAGGAGAAGGAAGAGGAGGAGCAGAAGAAAGCGAGGCGGCCGGTGAGCCGCAATGGAGGCGCGGTGAGGAAAGGAAATGCGAGTGGAGGGTAGGGGAGGCGGGACTCGGAACATGGGTGGACTGGGTGGAGGGGGAGACTGGGATTTGCAGAGGCTGGGCGACGACGACAGCGACGACAAGTATTCCATGGAATTTTTCGACATTCTATACTATTGTGTACTTGACATCTGCCATTATACTTTGTACTTTCTGTTTATTTCAGCGTGTACTTTACAGGCCGTTCGTGGAGGCTCGCGCGACTGTACACGGGCTGAAGATGGAGGAGATCATTGGATTCGCCAAGGACTCTGCCGACGAGTACAAGTGCCGCAACTGCATCCACATGGACGCATTCAGGCACTGTAGCCGTTCTTTTGTGCCGTCGATGACATGTGCTTTGTAGATGGGTGAAGCGTGATTCGTATCTGCCGGTGGGAAGTCAGAATCTCAAGGCCGTCGCCAAGGCAAAGCTGCGCTACGATCCCGTCGAGGTGAGAGAGTAGTTGATTCGTCTGGTGTGTTGTTTGTTTTTTCGAGGTGTATTCGATAATGGTTGTTGTAGGTTGATCCGGAGCTGATGTGTCAGATGGCGCGAGAGGATCCGCAGGTGAACAGTGTTTGATTGCAAAATGTATTAAAACTATGTTTTGTTCTTCAAAAATATTAAATGTAAGTTTTTGAAGCAGTTCTTTTATTCATACCAAAGATACGAATTTTGCAAAACGTTATGCGTCTGGGGGGAATCGAACCCCCGTCGAATGCTTGGAAGGCATCCATGCTGAACATTACACCACAGACGCGGCTGTCCCAAGAGCGAGTGTGCGGAGTGACACTGCGGCGGTCCTGCGAGACGAGAGAGTGTTGTTGAGAAAGAAATAAGAAGCGAGTGAGAGAGTGTTGTTGAGAAAGAAATAAGAAGCGAGTGAGAGATATGATCGCTCGCTCTACGGCGCATGGATGCGCGAGCAAAAGGCAGTGCTTTGATTGATAACTAGTACATGTTTAGTCGCTCGCCAACTACTCTGTCTCGGACGCTGTCGCTGCCTACTACCTCTACATGAAATATGTGCACCCTTTCGTCTTCGCTCTCTGCACTATCATCCCGCTGGGACCGGATGATGTGAGTCTAGGAGGGAAGGAGGGGAGTTGACGTCATCGTGGTTGAGGTGTTGCGTAAGGGATCTGGCACGCTGTGCGAGGCGCTTCTCATGGTGGAAGCGTTCCACAACAATATCATCTTCCCCAACAAGTACACAGGAGATGGAGAGACCAAGATCAGCAAGGACGGACACAGGTTAGCGTATATGATATTAAAGGCACAGCGGCGACTTTATTCTGCAACTAGCTCTTTTAAACGCGTATTGCCACTCACGCAAAACATTTGCCGTAGACAGGACTTTAACCGGCGAGGTCTGCGCCATAACGGCGCACACACGCATTGAGCCACACAGCAAGTTAACGAGCTTTCTTCATCTGGGTTTATGTCTTCTCTCGCAATCTCTGCAGTATTGAAGCGTTCAACAGAATGGAAGTCGTGGCGAGACCAATTTTGAGTTTGAATTAAAATGCTGCAACTGCGAGTTGCAACATTTGAAAGCAACGCAGAATCGTCGTTCTTTCGCAAAAATTGCAAATGTGTTAGGTTAATATGATTTTTAATAATACTCCGAGTCAAAAATAGGTCGCCACTGTTCCTTTAACAATCGATTATTGATCGGTTCAGGATCGAGAACGAGACGTACGTGGGCGGTCACCTTTTGTTGAATTTCATAGAAATTTTTTCTCTCATGTTCATATATGTTTTTCTCTCTCATAATTTCATCAATTTCATTTCAAATTTATTCGATATTTTCTCGTTCTCTCGTTCTTTCGTTCTCTCGTTCTTTTTTCTCTCGTTCTCTTTTTCTCTCGTTCTCTCGTTCTCTCGTTCCCTCCTTTCAATACTAATCAATATCAATCGATACGCACCAGTGAAGTTGTATGCGTCCCTCCACAGCAGAGCGTCCCACATGTGCGCCGGGAGCTGATATGGCGGTTGTAGGTGCTGGACGCGGACACGGCGGCTTGTGTGCGTTCGGAGCTGTTGCGGAACGACGTGAGCCAACGTCTGTTCCGATTGGCGGACCAGTTGAAGGAAGTGGAGGACGGAGAGGGAGTCAAGGCGGCTATCGAACTGGTGGGTAGGGGGACAGCTGGGGAGACTGGACGGAATGAAAAAGGTATTGATTGATGGTGGATGGCGAGTGACTCACTCACTCACTCACTCACTCACTCACTCACTCACTCACTCACTCACTCACTCACTCACTCACTCACTCACTCACTCACTCACTCACTCACTCACTCACTCACTCACTCACTCACTCACTCACTCACTCACTCTACCTTGTGCAGGGCGCGTTCTGTGCCGATTCGTGTGTGGAGCTGGAGCTGGGAGCGGTGGCGGTGACTGCTCTGGTGCAGCGCAGTCGCCTTCTGGAGGCAGAGGACGCCGACGACTCGGTCGCATTCGACGTCAATCGACAGCTGCCCGCGCAGGCCGTCACCGGACCCAAGAACACGCTCACCGCCTACGACGAGGGAGTGGCCGTCGATGGTGGGTGACGTGATTATTGGGTGTAGAGGAGGGAGGGAGTGGTTGCAGGGGCGCTGCGGGTGCTGCGGACCATGCTGTACGAGTGTGTGAGGGACATTGCCAGCCGCGGAGACAAACACGCCGATCAGCTGGTGCTCGGACTGCATCGGTACGCGATCACGTCACACGTCACACATGATGACGTCATGGATGGCATGATTGCAGCTGGCTGCACTCTCCGTCCGCCCTTCTGCACGACCCGGCCATCACCCGTTCGGTGACGGTGCTGGAGAGGAAGCTGGTGCTGCTGCTGGCCAGCGAATGCGAGAGGCTCGGAGCAAAGGTGAGAGGGGCAGGAGAGATCGAGAAATACACTAGAGAAGTACAACGGATTGGGAATCTCAATCAAGACCCCCGAAGCGGGCTCATAGCCTCAGCTATCGACATTTTACGTGGGGCGTATGGAGCCGTGGGAATGTATGTATGTAGAGAGGACATGTGAGATGATATGTCTGAAGGATTCAGCTTTCGAGAAACGGTTTTCACGTCACTCCTCTAGACTCCCTAATCTACAAATCTGCCCGTAATCTTTTTATAACTCCTCCTGGTTTCCTTTCACGAAGTGATTTAATCGAGGCGAGGCGACACCAAACATTTGTCGCGGGCTGTTCAAGAAAACTAGGCAACCGTGTAAGATCTCCCGTTACTACAACGTGCATATAGGTGGCCACTACACTTCTACCAAAATTTGCATCTTTTTGTGACCTCTGACGCCCGCTATCAATTAAATTCCTCTAATCGACGTCGTTTTATTGCCCCGCGACGAGAGAGTGTGGCGAGGTAAGAGTGCGCCAGCTGCCAGTCTGTCTGCTGTTAGAGAAAGAAACAGTCAATTGTGCAAATGAGCGAGAACATCACCATGCACTACGAAACAGCTCACCACACTCCAACAAACTGCGCGAATTCTATATTCTGAGCAAATACAATAAAACATTACTATATGCACTAACGACATTCTATATTCAATCAGGGAAGTGAGGCGAGGCGAAATACTATGTAGAACCACCTTCTTTTGTATCACGTATTTATAATTTATGATAATAGATCAGTGATAACTATAAAGTCTACTTGGATCTATTATAACTAATAATTGTCAACCAGCTACTGATATGATTTGACCGCGAAGGCGCACGGAACGTGCCGGAGCGGCTATCTATAGTTCTATGCTCGCAATAAGTTGCGCGCGGTGAGGTAGATCAGAGGAAGACGGAGAGTCAGCTCTCGGCAATAGCGCGCAAAACAAGAGAGACAGACGGTTATGGCACCGTATTTCGAACTGCAAGCGAGGTAGATCGAAAACTATCGCTCTGGAGCAGAGTATATGATCATATGCGAGAGTAGATATTTTATGATACTAGATCAGTGATAACAAATAATTATCAACCAGCTACTGATAAGGATTTGACAGCGGAAGCGCGCGAAGCGGCTATCTATGATCATAGGCGAGAGTAGATATTTTATAATATTAGATCCGTGATAACTAATCATTGTCAACCAGCTACTGATAGAATTTAACCGCTGAGGCGCGCGGAGCGGCTGTCTATGATCATAGGCGAGAGTAGATATTTTATAATATTAGATCCGTGATAACTAACAATTGTCAACCATCTACTGATAGGACTTGACCGAGGAGGCGCGCAGAGAGTGCCGTAGCGGCTATCTATGATTATATGCGAGAGTAGATATTTTATTCTACTAGATCCGTGATAACTAATAATTGTCATCCAGCTACTGATAGGATTTGACCGCGGAGGCGCGCGAAGCGGCTATCTATGATCATAGGCGAGAGTAGAGATTTCATGATATTAGATCCGTGATAACTAATATTTGTCAACCAGCTACTGATAGGATTTGACCGCGGAGGCGAGCGGAGCGGCTATCTATGATCATAGACGAGAGTAGATATTTTATGTTATTAGATCCGTGAAAACTAATAATTGTCAACCAGCTACTGATAGAATTTGACCGCAGAGGCGCGCGAAGCGGCTATCTAAGATCATAGGCGAGAGTAGATATTTTATAATATTAGATCCGTAATAACTATTATTTGTCAACCAGCTACTGATAGGATTTGACCGCGGAGGCGCGCGGAGCGGTTATCTATGATCATAGGCGAGAGTAGATATTTTATGACATTAGATCCGTGATAACTAATAATTGTCAACCAGCTACTGATAGAATTTGACCGCGGAGGCGCGCGGAGCGGCTATCTATGATCATAGGCGAGAGTAGATATTTTATGATATTAGATCCGTGATAACTAACAATTGTCAACCAGCTACTGATAGGATTTGACCGAGGAGGCGCGCAGAGAGTGCCGTAGCGGCTATCTATGATTATATGCGAGAGTAGATATTTTATTCTACTAGATCCGTGATAACTAATAATTGTCATCCAGCTACTGATAGGATTTGACCGCGGAGGCGCGCGAAGCGGCTATCTATGATCATAGGCGAGAGTAGAGATTTTATAATATTAGGTCCGTGATAACTAATCATTGTCAACCAGCTACTGATAGAAATTGACCGCTGAAGCGCGCGGAGCGGCTGTATATGATCATAGGCGAGAGTAGATATTTTATAATACTAGATCCGTGATAACTAATCATTGTCAACCAGCTACTGATAGAATTTGACCGCTGAGGCGCGCGGAGCGGCTGTCTGTGATCATAGGCGAGAGTAGAGATTTTATAATATTAGATCCGTGATAACTAATCATTGTCAACCAGCTACTGATAGAATTTGACCGCTGAGACGCGCGGAGCGGCTGTCTATGATCATAGGCGAGAGTAGATATTTTATAATATTAGATCCGTGATAACTAATCATTGTCAACCAGCTACTGATAGAATTTGACCGCTGAGGCGCGCGGAGCGGCTGTCTGTGATCATAGGCGAGAGTAGAGATTTTATAATATTAGGTCCGTGATAACTAATCATTGTCAACCAGCTACTGATAGAATTTGACCGCGGAGGCTCGCAGAGCGGCTGTCTATGATCATAGGCGAGAGTAGATATTTTATAATATTAGATCCGTGATAACTAATCATTGTCAACCAGCTACTGATAGGATTTGACCGCGGAGGCGAGCGGAGCGGCTATCTATGATCATAGACGAGAGTAGATATTTTATGTTATTAGATCCGTGAAAACTAATAATTGTCAACCAGCTACTGATAGAATTTGACCGCAGAGGCGCGCGAAGCGGCTATCTAAGATCATAGGCGAGAGTAGATATTTTATAATATTAGATCCGTAATAACTATTATTTGTCAACCAGCTACTGATAGGATTTGACCGCGGAGGCGCGCGGAGCGGTTATCTATGATCATAGGCGAGAGTAGATATTTTATGACATTAGATCCGTGATAACTAATAATTGTCAACCAGCTACTGATAGAATTTGACCGCGGAGGCGCGCGGAGCGGCTATCTATGATCATAGGCGAGAGTAGATATTTTATGATATTAGATCCGTGATAACTAACAATTGTCAACCAGCTACTGATAGGATTTGACCGAGGAGGCGCGCAGAGAGTGCCGTAGCGGCTATCTATGATTATATGCGAGAGTAGATATTTTATTCTACTAGATCCGTGATAACTAATAATTGTCATCCAGCTACTGATAGGATTTGACCGCGGAGGCGCGCGAAGCGGCTATCTATGATCATAGGCGAGAGTAGAGATTTTATAATATTAGGTCCGTGATAACTAATCATTGTCAACCAGCTACTGATAGAAATTGACCGCTGAAGCGCGCGGAGCGGCTGTATATGATCATAGGCGAGAGTAGATATTTTATAATACTAGATCCGTGATAACTAATCATTGTCAACCAGCTACTGATAGAATTTGACCGCTGAGGCGCGCGGAGCGGCTGTCTGTGATCATAGGCGAGAGTAGAGATTTTATAATATTAGATCCGTGATAACTAATCATTGTCAACCAGCTACTGATAGAATTTGACCGCTGAGACGCGCGGAGCGGCTGTCTATGATCATAGGCGAGAGTAGATATTTTATAATATTAGATCCGTGATAACTAATCATTGTCAACCAGCTACTGATAGAATTTGACCGCTGAGGCGCGCGGAGCGGCTGTCTGTGATCATAGGCGAGAGTAGAGATTTTATAATATTAGGTCCGTGATAACTAATCATTGTCAACCAGCTACTGATAGAATTTGACCGCGGAGGCTCGCAGAGCGGCTGTCTATGATCATAGGCGAGAGTAGAGATTTTATAATATTAGATCCGTGATAACTAATCATTGTCAACCAGCTACTGATAGAATTTGACCGCTGAGGCGCGCGGAGCGGCCTTCTATGATCATAGGCGAGAGTAGATATTTTATAATATTAGATCCGTGATAACTAATCATTGTCAGCCAGCTACTGATAGAATTTGACCGCTGAGGCGCGCGGAGCGGCTGTCTGTGATCATAGGCGAGAGTAGAGATTTTATAATATTAGGTCCGTGATAACTAATCATTGTCAACCAGCTACTGATAGAATTTGACCGCGGAGGCGCGCAGAGCGGCTGTCTATGATCATAGGCGAGAGTAGATATTTTATAATATTAGATCCGTGATAACTAATCATTGTCAACCAGCTACTGATAGAATTTGACCGCTGAGGCGCGCGGAGCGGCTGTCTGTGATCATAGGCGATAGTAGAGATTTTATAATATTAGATCCGTGATAACTAATCATTGTCAACCAGCTACTGATAGAATTTGACGGCTGAGGCGCGCGGAGCGGCTGTCTGTGATCATAGGCGAGAGTAGATATTTTATAATATTAGATCCGTGTTAACTAATCATTGTCAACCAGCTACTGATAGAATTTGACCGCTGAGGCGCGCGGAGCGGCTGTCTATGATCATAGGCGAGAGTACAGATTTTATAATATTAGATCCGTGATAACTAATCATTGTCAACCAGCTACTGATAGAATTTGACCGCGGAGGCGCGCGGAGCGGCTATCTATGATGGTAGGCGAGAGTAGATATTTTATGACGAGAAAGTGAAAGATCAGAGAGTCAGAGAAAATGCATTTCAGTATCAGTGATCAATATATTATTATAATTACTGATCTACTGATAGAATTTGACCGCGGAGGCGCGCGGAGCATGCCGGAGCGCCCTCTATGTGCATACGAAAGAGTAAAAGATCAGAGAGTAAAAGAGATTGTATATCAGTAGCAGTGATCAATGTATTATTATAATTACTGATCTACTGATCGGCTTTGACCGCGGAGGCGCGCGAAGCGTGCCGGAGCGCCCCCTATGTGCATACGACAGAGTGAAAGATCAGAGAATCGGAGAAAATGCATATCAGTATCAGTGATCAATAAATTATTATTTTTATATTACTGATCTACTGATAACTGATAGGCTTTTTTACCGCGGAGGCGCGCGGAGCGTCCCGGAGCGCCTTCTATGAGCATAAGAAAAAGTAAAAAAAAATCAAAGAGTCGGATAAAATGCATATCAGTATCAGTGATCAATATATTATTATAATTACTGATCTACTGATCGGCTTTGACCGCGGAGGCGCGCGAAGCGTGCCGGAGCGCTTTCTATGTGCATACGAGAAAGTGAAAGATCAGAGAGTCGGAGAAAATGGATATCAGTAGCAGTGATAAATAGATTCTTTTTATTACTGATCTACTGATCGACTTTGACCGCGGAGGCGCGCGGAGCGTGCCGGAGCGCTTTCTATGTGCATTCGAGAAAGTGAAAGATCAGAGAGTCGGAGAAAATACATATCAGTAGCAGTGATCAATATATTATTATAAATACTGATCTACTGATAGGCTTTGACCGCGGAGGGGTGCGAAGCGCGCCGGAGCACCCTCTGTGTGCACACGAGAGAGTGAAAGATCAGAGAGTCGGAGAAAATGCATATCAGTATCAGTGATCCTTATAATTATTATTATTATTATTATTATTATTATTATTATTATTATTATTATTATTATTATTATTATTATTATTATTATTATTATTATTATTATTATTATTATTATTATTATTATTATTATTATTATTATTATTATTATTATTATTATTATTATTATTATTATTATTATTATTATTATTATTATTATTATTATTATCATTACTGATCTACTGATAGGCTTTGACCGCGCAGTCGCGCCGGAGCGCCTTCTATGAGTATAGTAAATATAATATTTGTACAAAAGCAGTAACTATCAACCAGATACTGATAGACTGTGACACTTTCTAATTATTTAAAATTACTGAAAATTAAAAAAAATTTAGATAATAAATAAAGATCAGTCATCTACTGGAAGACTGGCAACAGCACTTCTAGCACAGCTCCTAATAGCACTTCCAGAGCACATCTCAAGTCAATCTATATATCAATCGATAGATAATTTTCTCCTTTTTTTATACTTATATTTCTAGCGCGCGAAGCGCGCTAGTCGGGTGTAAGTGTCAAATGCCCTATGGTTTCCGCACTTTTTGTCCGTCCGTCCATCGCTCTACCGCGCCACCCACTAATCCTATCTAGCCAAACGTGACATCGATCCGATGGTCTCGGTCCCGAGATGCAGGATTCCAATTTTCAGCCCTTTATCTCTCATATCCGCGGAGCTATGAGCCTTAAAGAAAATTCGACGAAATAGCGCGTAATCAGAGAGCGTCAGACAGAAAAAAGAGCGAAATAGTGTGTCAGATGAAGAGACGGTTAGGTCGTTGAGCGGTTGCATCGAGTAGGCCTTACAAGAACGAGTACTGCGAATCGCAGACTTCAGCTATCGAAAAACGGTTTCGACGTCACTCCTCTACACTCCCTCACCTACAAATTGGCCCGTAATCTTTTTATAACTCTTCCTGGTTTCTTTTCACGAAGTGATTTAATCGAGGCGAGGCGACACCAAACAGTTGTCGCGGGCTGTTCAAGAAAACTAGGCAACCGTGTCAGATCTCCCTTTACTACAACATGCAAATAGGTGGCCACTACACTTCTACCAAAATTTGCATCTTTTTGTGACCTCTGACGCCCGCTATCAATTAAATTCCTCTAATCGACGCCACTTTATTGCCCCGCGACGAGAGAGTGTGGCGAGGTGAGAGTGCGCCAGCTGCCAGTCTGTCTGATGTCAGAGAAAAAGACAGTCAATTGTGCAAATGAGCAAGAACATCACCACGCACTACGAAACAGCTCACCACACTCCAACAAACTGTGCAAACTTTATTTTCTGAGCACATACAATAAAACATTACTAAATTCACTAACGACATTCTATATTCAATCAGAGAAGTGAGGCGAGGCGAAATATACGTAACCTCTTTTTCGCATCCTTTTTTCGTCTCTCTCTCTCTCTCTCTCTCTCTCTCTCTTTCTTTTACTTTATCTCTCTCTTTCTCTCTCTATGTTTATTCTCTCTCTCTTTTCGTCTCTCTCTTTTCGTCTCTCTCTCTCTCTCTCTCTCTCTCTCTTTTTCTTGCTCTTTTCCGTATCTCTCTCTCTCGCTCGCTCGCTCGCTCGCTCTCTTTCTCTCTCCCTATCCCCTCTCTTGCTCTATTTCTCTCTCTTATATTTTATGAACTTCTACTTGCATCTAAATTAAATAATAATTATCTGTTAAAAAGTACTTGCGTAAAGATATTAAGTTTGTCTTGACCCAATTCAACAAAAGCGCATGCATAAAACGTTTACAAATACTAACACAAACCTGCGCCTCTCTCCCCCCCTCTCTCTCTCTCCTCTCTCTCTCTCTCTCTCTCTCTCTCTCTCTAATATGGACGTATGACGTTATTCATTTGTATTGTTATATTTCATCTGTTAGTGTCCACTGTCCGTTATGCGCAGGTTTGTGTTAGTATTTGTAAACGTTTTATGCATGCGCTTTTGTTGAATTGGGTCAAGACAAACTTAATATCTTTACGCAAGTACTTTTTAACAGATAATATATGTGCTTTTGTTGAATTTCATAGAAATTTTGAATATGTGCTGAATTATGACTATTCATATGGATTTTATCAAAAAAACTACTATCTCTCACTCACTGTGTTATCTCCTTCTCTTCGTCCCTCCTCTCTCTTTCACTGTTCCTTCTTTCTCTCTCTCTCTCTCTCTCTCTCTCTCTCTCTCTTTCTGCCCTTCTCTCACTGTCTCTTTATATTTTCTGCTCTTCTATCAACGTTTACAAATACTAACACACACTCTCGGCCGTTCTCTCTCTTCTTACTCTCCTGAACCACAGATCACTCGTTACGTTTCGGATCGCCGTTACGTTTCACAAAAACGTTTTCCCCACATATTTTCTCACTACCGTTCGGAGTCGCGCCTACTGCGCTCTTTCTCCTGGTTATAGTTGGCGGACCCAAAACAACGCAAACCCGGCGCGAATTAGACGCTGGCGGCGGCGGGGCGAACTACACTCAAAGTGCGAGTTGGAGAACACGGGCAGAAAACGACGAGAGAGTACGCTTTCGGCAGAGAGTCAGCGTTACCGGACACGACTTCCACCCACCCACCCACCCACCCACCCACACGCTGGCCTCTCACCTCATGGGTGCGCGAGATCGCTCATAACTTCTTTCGGAGAAAAGATACAAAGATGCCATCAATTAGTGATCTGGCCTACGGACCCGTGCGAATCTAACTAACATGAATTGAATGAGTTCACATTCCTGCTAACATGATTTTTGGATACAGCTTCTTGAAAATTCTGGCGCGAGCCCTATCCTAAGCCAAAAGAGAGGGCGCTGCGCGCCCTCTCTAATTGTCAACCAGCTGCACATCTCACTCTTAATCTCTCTCTCTCTCTCTCTCTCTCTCTCTCTCTCTCTCTCTCTCTCTCTTATATTTTATAATATTTCACCGCGGAGTGTGCCGGAGCGCCCTTTATGTGCATACGAAAGAGTAAAAGATCAGAGAGTAGGAGAGAATGCATATCAGTATCAGTGATCAATAATTACTGATCTACTGATATACTTTGACCGCGGAGGCGCGCTTTCTATGTGCATACGAGAAAGTGAACGATCAGAGAGTCGGAGAAAATGCATATCAGTAGCAGTGATCAAAATATACTTGTTTTTACTGATCTACTGATATACTTTGACCGCGGAGGCGCGCGAAGCGTGCCGGAGCGCCCTCTATGTGCATACGAAAGAGTAAAAGATCAGAGAGTCGGAGAAAATTCATATCAGTAGCAGTGATCAATATATTCTTATTATTACTGATCTACTGATAGACTTTGACCGCGGAGGCGCGCGAAGCGTGCCGGAGCGCCCTCTATGTGCATACGAAAGAGTAAAAGATCAGAGAGTCGGAGAGAATGCATATCAGTAGCAGTGATCAATATATTCTTATTATTACTGATCTACTGATCGGCTTTGACCGCGGAGGCGCGCGAAGCGTGCCGAAACGCTTTCTATGTGCATACGAGAAAGTGAACGATAAGAGAGTCGGAGAAAATGCATATCAGTAGCAGTGGTCAATATATTCTTATTATTACTAATCTACTGATCGGCTTTGACCGCGGAGGCGCGCGAAGCGTGCCGAAGCGCTTTCTATGTGCATACGAGAAAATGAACGATCAGAGAGTCGGAGAGAATGCACATCAGTATCAGTGATCAGTATATTATTATAACTACTGATCTACTGATCAGCTTTGACCGCGGAGGCGCGCGAAGCGTGCCGAAGCGCTTTCTATGTGCATACGAGAGAGTGAAATATCAGAGAGTAAGTAGGAGAAAATGCATATCAGTAGCAGTGATCAAAATATACTTATTTTTACTGATCTACTGATCGACTTTGACCGCGGAGGCGCGCGGAGCGTGCCGGAGCGCTTTCTATGTGCATACGAGAAAGTGAATATCAGAGAGTCGGAGAAAATTCATATCAGTAGCAGTGATCAAAATATTCTTATTTTTACTGATATACTGATATACTTTGACCGCGGAGGCGCGCGAAGCGTGCCGGAACGCTTTCTATGTGCATACGAGAAAGTGAAAGATCAGAGAGTCGGAGAAAATGCATATCAGTAGCAGTGATCAATGCATTCTTACTATTACTGATCTACTGATATATTTTGACCGCGGAGGCGCGCGGAGCGTGCCGGAGCGCTTTCTATGTGCATACGAGAGAGTGAAAGATCAGAGATTCGGAGAAAATTCATATCAGTAGCAGTGATCAATATATTCTTATTATTACTGATCTACTGATAGGCTTTGACCGCGGAGGCGCGCGGAGCGTGCCGGAGCGCTTTCTATGTGCATACGAGAAAGTGAACGATCAGAGAGTCGGAGAAAATTCATATCAGTAGCAGTGATCAATGCATTCTTACTAATACTGATCTACTGATATATTTTGACCGCGGAGGCGCGCGGAGCGTGCCGGAGCGCTTTCTATGTGCATACGAGAGAAAGAAAGATCAGAGAGTCGGAGAAAATTCATATCAGTAGTAGTGATCAATGCATTCTTACTACTACTGATCTACTGATATATTTTGACCGCGGAGGCGCGCGGAGCGTGCCGGAGCGCTTTCTATGTGCATACGAGAAAGTGAACGATCAGAGAGTCGGAGAAAATTCATATCAGTAGCAGTGATCAATGCATTCTTACTATTACTGATCTACTGATAGAATTTGACCGCAGAGGCGCGCGGAGCGTACCGGAGCGCTTTCTATGTGCATACGAGAGAGTGAAAGATCAGAGAGTAGAAGAGATTGCATATCAGTATCAGTGATCAATGTTTTATTATAATTACTGATATACTAATATATTTTGACCGCGGAGGCGCGCGGAGCGTGCCGGAGCGCTTTCTATGTGCATACGAGAAAGTGAACGATCAGAGAGTCGGAGAAAATTCATATCAGTAGCAGTGATCAATGCATTCTTACTATTACTGATCTACTGATAGAATTCGACCGCGGAGGCGCGCGGAGCGTGCCGGAGCGGTTTCTATGTGCATACGAGAGAGTGAAAGATCAGAGAGTCGGAGAAAATTCATATCAGTAGCAGTGATCAATGCATTCTTACTATTACTGATCTACTGATATATTTTGACCGCGGAGGCGCGCGGAGCGTGCCGGAGCGCTTTCTATGTGCATACGAGAGAGTGAAATATCAGAGAGTCGGAGAGAATACATATCAGTAACAGTGATCAATATATTCTCATTATTACTGATCTACTGATCGGCTTTGACCGCGGAGGCTCGCGAAGCGTGCCGGAGCGCTTTCTATGTGCAAACGAGAAAGTGAGAGATCAGAGAGTCGGAAAAAAACATATCAGTATCAGTGATCATTATATTGTGATTTTTTATTACTGATCTACTGATAGGCTCGGACAGCGGAGCGTGCCGGACCGCCTTCTATGAGCAAGGTAAATACATCTGTAGAAAAGCAGTCAACCAGATACTATCAACCAGATAGACGGTGACACTTTCTACTTATTTAAAATTACTGAAAAAATAAAGAAAGAACTAAAGATCAGTCATCTACTGGAAGACTGACAACAGCACTTCTAGCACAGCTCCTAATAGCACTTCCAGAGCACCTATCAAGTCAATCTATATATCAATCGATAGATAATTTTCTCCTCTATTTTATACCTATAATTCTAGCGCGCGAAGCGCGCTAGTCGCAGCGCCGCTGCGCCTGTATGTGCAAAATGCCCTATGGTGTCCGTCCATACATGGCTCCACAAAGGCCACCGATGCATGGATCCGGCTAAATTTGGTATGGCTGTAAAGCCCTCGGTCTGGAGATGCTCCCAAAATCTTTATTTTATCATATCTCTCATATCCGCGGAGCTATAAGCCCGAGAAAGTCCGACGAAATAGCGCGTAATCAGAGAGCGTCAGACAGAAAAGCAGCGAAATAGTATGTGAGGCGAGGAGACGGGTAGGTGGTTGAACGATTGCATCGAGTAGGCCTTACAAGAACGAGTACTGCGAATCGCAGACTCCAGCTTTCGAGAAACGGTTTTGACGTCACTTCTCTAAACTTCCTAATCCACCAATCTGCCCGTAATCTTTTTATAACTCCTCCTGGTTTCCTTTCACGAAGTGATTTAATCGAGGCGAGGCGACACCAAACAATTGTCGCGGGCTGTTCAAGAAAACTAGACAACCGTGTAAGGTCTCCCTTTACTACAACATGTAAATAGGTGGCCACTACACTTCTACCAAAATTTGCTTTTTTTTGTGACCTCTGACGCCCGCTATCAATTAAATTCCTCTAATCGACGTCGTTTTATTGCCCCGCGACGAGAGAGTGTGGCGAGGTGAGAGTGCGCCAGCTGCCAGTCTGTCTGCTGTTAGAGAAAGAGACAGTCAATCGTGCAAATGAGCGAGAACATCACCATGCACTACGAAACAGCTCACCTCACTCCAACAAACTGCGCGATTACTATATTCTGAGTAAATACAGTAAAACATTACTATATGCACTCACGTCCTTCTATATTCAATCATAGAAGTGAGGCGAGGCGAAGTACTTTGTAGTACCAGCTCCTTTTCTCATCCCTCTCTTTTTCGTCTTTCTCTCTCTCTCTTATAATTTATCTCTCTCTTATATAATCATAGATCAGTGATAACTATAAAGTCTACTTGGATATGTATTAAATAGAAATTGTCATCCAGCCGGTCATCTCTCTCTCTCTCTCTCTCTCTCTCTCTCTCTCTCTCTCTCTTTCTCTCTCTATCTCTCTGTCTCTATCTCTCTTTCTCATACATATATTATAACATTAGATCAGTGATAACTATAAAGTCTACTTGGATCTAAAATAAATAATAATTGTTAACCAGCTACTGATGGGATTTGACCGCGGAGGCGCGCGGAGCGGCTGTCTGTGATCAAAGGCGAGAGAAGAGATTTTATAATATTAGATCCGTGATAACTAATCATTGTCAACCAGCTACTGATAGAATTTGACCGCGGAGGCGCGCGGAGCGGCTATCTATGATCATAGGCGAGAGTACATATTTTATAATATTAAATCCGTGATAACTAATCATTGTCAACCAGCTACTGATTGAATTTGACCGCGGAGGCGCGCGGAGCGGCTGTCTATGATCATAGGCGAGAGTAGATATTTTATAATATTAGATCCGTGATAACTAATCATTGTCAACAAGCTACTGATAGAATTTGACCACGCGGAGCGTGCCGGAGCGCTTTCTATGTGCATACGAGAAAGTGAAAGATCAGAGAGTCGGAGAAAATGCATATCAGTAGCAGTGATAAATGTATTCTTATTATTAATACATAATCTACCCATAGACTTTGCTATGCGGAACCGCGCGGAGCGTGTCTACTGATAGACTTTTACTCGGAGACGCGCGGCAGCGTGCCGGAGCGCCTTCTATGCGCATGAGAAAGAGTGAAAGATCAGAAAGATGGATAAATCGTGAAATAATAAAGAAAACATATTATTATTGATCTATTTATAGACTTTTACGCGGAGGCGCGCGGTAGCGTGCCGGAGCGCCTTCTATGCGCATGAGAAAGAGTGAAAGATCAGAAAGATGGATAAATCGTGAAATAATAAAAAATATTATTATTATTGATCTACTTATAGACTTTTACGCGGAGGCGCGCGGCAGCGTGCCGGAGCGCCTTCTATTCGCATGAGAAAGAGTGAAAGATCAGAAAGATGGATAAATCGTGAAATAATAAAGAAAACATATTATTATTGATCTATTTATAGACTTTTACGCGGAGGCGCGCGGCAGCGTGCCGGAGCGCCTTCTATGCGCATGAGAAAGAGTGAAAGATCAGAAAGATGGATAAATCGTAGAGCAACAATGAAAAAATATTATTTATCTACTGATAGACTTTTACGCGGAGGTGGGCGGAGCGTGCCGGAGCGGTTTATATGAATGAGTAATTGAAAAATAATTGTCAACCATCTGCTCATCCCACTCTCTCTCTCTCTCTCTCTCTCTCTCTCTCTCTCTCTCTACATTTTATAATATTAGACCAGTGATCACTATAATTTATACTTGTATCTATAATAAGTAGTAATTGTAAATAATAATTGTCAACCAGCTGCTCATCTCTCTCTCTCTCTCTCTCTCTCTCTCTCTCTCTCTCTCTCTATATTTTATAATGTTTCACCGCGGTGTGTGCCGAAGCGCACTCTATGTGCATACGAAAGAGTAAAAGATCAGAGAGTAAGAGAGAATGCATATCAGTATCAGTGATCAATTTATTATTATGATAACTGATCTACTGAACGGCTTTGACCGCGGAGGCGCGCGAAGCGTGCCGTAGCGCTTTCTATGTGCATACGAGAAAGTGAACGATCAGAGAGTCGGAGAAAATGCATATCAGTAGCAGTGATCAATAAATATTCTCATTATTACTGATCTACTGATATAATTTAACCGCGGAGGCGCGCGGAGCGTGCCGGAGCGCCTTCTATGTGCATATGAAAGAGTAAAAAATCAGAGAGTCGGAGAAAATGCATATCAGTATCAGTGATCAATGTATTATTATAATTACTGATCTACTGATCGGCTTTGACCGCGGAGGCGCGCGAAGCGTGCCGTAGCGCCCTCCATGTGCACACGAGAGAGTAAAATATCAGAGAGTAGGAGAAAATGCATCTCAGTATCAGTGATCAATGTATTATTATAATTACTGATCTACTGATCGGCTTTGACCGCGGAGGCGCGCGAAGCGTGCCGGAGCGCTCTCTATGTGCATACGAGAGTAAAATATCAGAGAGTAGGAGAAAATACATATCAGTATCAGTGATCATTATATTGTTATTTTTATTACTGATCTACTGATAGGCTCTGACAGCGGAGCGTGCCGGAGCGCCTTCTATGAGCATAGTAAAAACATCTGTAGAAAAGCAGTCAACCAGATACTATCAACCAGATTGTGACACTTTCTAATTATTTAAAATTACTGAAAATAAAAAAAATAAGGAAATAAATAAAGATCAGTCATCTACTGGAAGACTGACAACATCACTTCTAGCACAGCTTCCAGAGCACATATCAAGTCAATCTATATATCAATCGATAGATAATTTTCTCCTCTGTTTTAGACCTATATTTCTAGCGCGCGAAGCGCGCTAGTCTGGTGTATGTGTAAAATGCCCTATGGTGTCTGTGCGTCCATCGCTCTACCGCGCCACCCACTACTCCTATCTAGCCAAACGTGACATCGATCCGATGGTCTCGGTCCCGAGATGCAGGATTCCAATTTTCAGATCTTTATCTATCATATCCGCGGAGCTATAAGCTCCAGAAAGTCCGACGAAATAGCGCGTAATCAGAGAGAGTCAGACAGAAAACAGGCGAAATAGTGTGTGAGGCGAGGAGACGGGTCACTGGCGAATCGGCTGCGGCGAGTAGACCTTACAAGAACGAGTACTGCGAATCGCAGACTTCAGCTATCGAAAAACGGTTTTCACGTCACTCCTCTAAACTCCCTCACCTACAAATCTGCCCGTAATCTTTTTATAAATCTTCCTGGTTTCCTTTCACGAAGTGATTTAGTCGAGGCGAGGCGACACCAAACAGTTGTCGCGGGCTGTTCAAGAAAACTAGGCAATCGTGTAAGGTCTCCCTTTACTACAACATGCAAATAGGTGGCCACTACACTTCTACCAAAATTTGCATCTTTTTGTGACCTCTTACGCCCGCTATCAATTAAATTCCTCTAATCGACGCCACTTTATTGCCCCGCGACGAGAGAGTGTGGCGAGGTGAGAGTGCGCCAGCTGCCAGTCTGTCTGATGTCAGAGAAAAAGACAGTCAATTGTGCAAATGAGCGAGAACATCACCATGCACTACGAAAGAGCTCACCAAACTCCAACAAACTGTGCGAATTTTATTTTCTGAGCACATACAATAAAACATTACTATATGCACTCACGTCATTCTATATTCAATCAGGGAAGTGAGGCGAGGCGAAATACTATGTAACCTCCTTTTTTCATCCAATTCCTTTTCTCATCTCTCTCTTTCTCGTCTCTCTTTCTCTTTCTTTATCTCTTTCTCTCCCTCTCTCCCTCTCTTCCTCTCTCCATCTCTCTCTCTCTCTCTCTCTCTCTCTCTCTTTCGTCTTTCTTTCTCTCTCTCGCTCTCTCTATCGTCTCTCTCTCTCTCTCTCTCTCTCTCTCTCTCTCTTTCTCTCTCTCTCTCTTTTGATTTTATAATAAAAGACCAGTGATAACTATAAATTATATTTGTATTTATAATAAAAATAAAAATTGTCAACCAGATTCTGATAGGCTTTACCGCGGAGTGTGCCGGAGCGCCCTCTATGTGCATACGAGAGAGTGAAAGATCAGAGAAAATGCATATCAGTAGCAGTGATCAATTTATTCTTATTATTACTGATCTATAGGATTTGACTGCGGAGGCGCGCGGAGCAGCTGTCTATGATCGTAGGCGAGAGTAGATATTTTATAATATTAGATCCGTGATAACTAATCATTGTCAACCAGCTACTGATAGGATTTGACCGCGGAGGCGCGCGGAGCGGCTATCTGTGATCATAGGCGAGAGTAGACATTTTATAATATTAGATCCGTGATAACTAATCATTGTCAACCAGCTACTGATAGAATTTGAGCGCGGAGCGGCTGTCTGTGATCATAGGCGAGAGTAGATATTTCATAATATTAGATCCGTGATAACTAATCATTGTCAACCAGCTACTGATAGAATTTGATCGCGGAGCGGCTGTCTGTAATCATAGGCGAGAGTGGAGATTTTATAATATTAGATCCGTGATAACTAATCATTGTCAACCAGCTACTGATAGATTTTGACCGCGGAGGCGCGCGGAGCGGCTATCTATGATCGTAAAATAGTTATTTTATGAAAAGTGAGAGACGAGAAAGTGAAAGATCAGAGAGTATAAGAAAATGCATATCTGTATCAGTGATTAATGTATTATTATAATTACTGATCTACTGATAGACTTTGACCGCGGAGGCGCGCGAAGCGTTCCGGAGCGCCTCCTATGTGCATCCGAGAGAGTGAAATATCAGACAGTCGGAGAGAATCCATATCAGTAACAGTGATCAATATATTCTTGTTATTACTGATCTACTGATAGACTTTGACCGCGGAGGCGCACGAAGCGTGCCGGAGCGCCTCCTATGTGCATCCGAGAGAGTGAAATATCAGACAGTCGGAGAGAATCCATATCAGTAACAGTGATCAATATATTCTTGTTATTACTGATCTACTGATAGACTTTGACCGCGGAGGCGCGCGAAGCGTGCCGGAGCGCCTCCTATGTGCATCCGAGAGAGTGAAATATCAGAGAGTCGGAGAGAATGCATATCAGTAACAGTGATCAATATATTCTTGTTATTACTGATCTACTGATAGACTTTGACCGCGGAGGCGCGCGAAGCGTGCCGGAGCGCCTCCTATGTGCATCCGAGAGAGTGAAATATCAGACAGTCGGAGAGAATCCATATCGGTAACAGTAATCAATATATTCTTGTTATTACTGATCTACTGATAGACTTTGACCGCGGAGGCGCGCGAAGCGTGCCGGAGCGCCTCCTATGTATGTGCATCCGAGAGAGTGAAATATCAGAGAGTAAGAGAAAATGCATATCAGTATCAGTGATCAATGTATTATTATTATAATTACTGATCTACTGATCGGCTTTGACCGCGGAGGCGCGCGAAGCGTGCCGGAGCGCCCTTCATGTGCATACGAGAGAGTAAAATATCAGAGAGTAAGAGAAAATGCATATCAGTATCAGTGATCAATGTATTATTATAATTACTAATCTACTGATCGGCTTTGACCGCGGAGGCGCGCGGAGCGTGCCGGAGCGCCCTCTATGTGCATACGGAAGAGTAAAAGATCAGAGAGTAGAAGAGATTGCATATCAGTATCAGTGATTAATATATTATTATAATTACTGTTCTACTGATCGGCTTTGACCGCGGAGGCGCGCGAAGCGTGCCGGAGCGCCTTCTATGTGCATACGAAAGAGTAAAAGATCAGAGAGTAGAAGAGATTGCATTTGCATATCAGTATCAGTGATTAATATATCATTATAATTACTGATCTACTGATCGACTTTGACCGCGGAGGCGCGCGAAGCGTGCCGGAGCGCCTCCTATGTGCATCCGAGAGAGTGAAATATCAGAGAGTCGGAGAGAATGCATATCAGTAACAGTGATCAATATATTCTTATTATTACTGATCTACTGATAGACTTTGACCGCGGAGGCGCGCGAAGCGTGCCGGAGCGCCTCCTATGTGCATCCGAGAGAGTGAAATATCAGAGAGTCGGAGAGAATGCATATCAGTAACAGTGATCAATATATTCTTATTATTACTGATCTACTGATAGACTTTGACCGCGGAGGCGCGCGAAGCGTGCCGGAGCGCCTCCTATGTGCATCCGAGAGAGTGAAATATCAGAGAGTCGGAGAGAATGCATATTAGTAACAGTGATCAATATATTCTCATTATTACTGATCTACTGATCGGCTTTGACCGCGGATGCGCGCGAAGCGTGCCGGAGCGCTTTCTATGTGCATACGAGAAAGAGATCAGAGAGTCGGAAAAAAGCATATCAGTATCAGTGATTATTATATTGTGATTTTTTATTACTGATCTACTGATAGGCTCTGACAGCGAAGCGTGCCGGACCGCCTTCTATGAGCATAGTAAATACAGTCAACCAGATACTATCAACCAAATAGACTGTGACACTTTCTAATAATTTGAAATCTTCTTGATTTTTATCTTCTTATTTTTTTTATAAAATTAAAAAAAATAAGAAGATAAATAAAGATGAGTCATCTACTGGAAGACTGACAACAGCACTTCTAGCACAGCTCCTAATAGCACTTCCAGAGCACATATCAAGTCAATCTATATATTAATCGATAGATAATTTTCTCCTCTTTTTTATACCTATATTTCTAGCGCGCGAAGCGCGCTAGTCGCCTTTTCTACTAAAATGTCCTATGGTGTCCGTCATTCCAGAGTCATAACTAGCTTCAAACTCAACCGATTCACATGAAACTTGGTAAAAAGTTGTGTTCTCTTCCAAGGACGACGACAAAATTCAGGCACCTCTCAACTCCTCCTCTACGTCCATATTTGGTCACCCGCCCACCCCCTATAAATTATGCTATGGAGTTTGTTTGTCTGTCTGTCCGGGGTTGTATCTCAAGTTGTAGTGATCGATGGGGGTTGAGGTATGGAAATTAGATCTCAGGTGGTGACCGCACGCAAAATTTTACCTGGGGTCCTGATCTGACCATTCCTTATATGGGTTGACCGAAACTCTCATGAACATAGACGAAATTTTAAGCACTTTTTATGTAAACTATGTTTCGTTTTCTAGCTACTGAGATGCCCTTTTGGGGTTAAGGTACTGTAGGGTCGAGAATTTAAGTTTTGATTTTCGACCTCATTTGCATATTTCCAAATATGGTAATGACGTATCTCGGTCAGTTTTGATGCCAAAGAGTCCACACTTGGTATGTGACCTGGGGACAAGTCAGCGATGTTGTTGTTTACATGTTTGTCAACAAGTAAACAACTTTGTAAACAAATCAAAAGTTTGTTTTGAAGGTATTTAGGATGATGTAGACCGAGAGGCAAGTTCAAAAATGTTATTTACAGATGATGTAAACAAGTAAACAACTTTGTAAACAACCTGAAATTGTGTTTTGAACATGTCAAAAGTTTAGTAACATTCTTGGTGTGTTCAAAAATGTTGTTTACAATTGTTGTAAACAAGTAAACAAAGATGTAAACAACCTGAACACGTGTTTTAAAGATGTGTAACGTGTAGTAGACTTGGAGGCGAGTTCAAAAATGTTGTTTACATGAAGTGTAAACAAGTAAACAAATTTATAAACAACGTTCAATTGTCTTCATTTTTGGTTTTCTGTCTTGTAATGTACTTCTTAGTTAGATTAGAGGTTTGTGGACAGAATTTACTTCTGAAATTAGATTTTATTTATGATTTCAGTTTTGATGTTTGAGTGTTGAGGCCGCCGAAGGCGGCCCTAGCCCGAGCGGCGCGCCAGCGCCGCTCGGGCTAGTCCACCGCCTCCCCCTATAAAATTTGCTATGGTGTCTGCGTGTTTGTCGTTCCACATTTGCACAGAGCTTCCCGCTACAGCTGCTGGAATGTGGTTTCAGACTCAAGCTCAGTTGGTACCTGAGATGCAGGATTCTATCTGACAGCTCATTTGCATAACTCCTTATAGGGGTTCACTAAGAACTCGTCATTTGGACATAGAATCTGATCGATGACTATTCTATGTAAAGTATGCTTCGTTTTAAAGTTACTGAGTTCTCCTTTTAGGGTTAGGCTACGGTAGGTGTCGTGATTTAAGTTTTAGTCTTTCGCCTCATTTGCATATTTCCAAATACGGTTATTTTCTATCTCTGTCAGTTTTGATGCTACTGAGTTCTCCTTTTAGAGTTAGGGTACGGTGGGGGTCGTGATTACATTTTTGGTCTTTCACCTCATTTGCATATTTTCCAATTATGGTTATTTTGTATCTCTGTCAGTTTTGATGCTACTGAGTTTTTCTTTTAGGGTTAGGGTACGGTAGGGGTCGTGATTACAATTTTGGTCTTTCACCTCATTTTCATATTTCCAAATATGGTTATTTTGTATCTCCGTCAGTTTTGATGCTACTGAGTTCTCCTTTTAGGGTTATGGTGCAGTAGGGGTCGTGATCACAATTTTAGTCTTTCACCTCATTTGCATATTTCCAAATAAGGGTATTTTGTATCTCTGTCAGTTTTGATGCTACTGAGTTGTCCTTTCAGGGTTAGGGTACGGTAGGGGTCGTGATTACAATTTTGGTCTTTTATCTCATTTGCATATTTCCACATAAGGTAAAGTTTGTATCTCAGTTCATATTATAGCTACAATCTTCATACTTGATATAAGTATGAAGTACTTGAGTACAAATTGTTTAATATATAACTTATTCGAATAAACCTCATTTGAATGTCCCAAATAAGGTGATGTTCATATCTCAGACTCTTTTATAGCTACAAACTTGATACTTGGTACAGGTAACAAGTAAACACGTCTGAAACATTAGGTAAACAAGTCGAGTAAATAAGTAAATAAAACAGTAAACAACTACAAATCTTATTTTATAGGTATCTAACGTGAACTAGACCAAGTACCGAGTTCATATTTCTTGTTTACAAGTCAAGTAAACAAATTTGTAAACAACGTTTGTTTGTGATATTTTTGTGGTATATCGTATTGTAATGATTTTATTAGTTAAACTAGAGGTTTGACGATTTGCTTTTAGTTCTAACTTTACATTTGAAGTTATGTTCAAGTTTAATGATCCAATTTTCCTAGCCGAAGGCGAGCGAAGCGAGCCTTCGGCTAGTTCCCCTTGCATACTAATATTTACTATGGTGTCTGTCTGTCTGTCCTTCCGGAAAGATATCTCTTTTCAAAGTCTACTCTAACTACTCATTCTTTCTAGAAAGTTTCTTCAATACCTGAAAACGCAAAATTCCAAATATCTCGTCAATAGCGATCTCCTAATCATAGTTATCACCTAATCTCTTAACTATTGAGAAAAATTTCAAAATACTTCAATTAGAACCAAATTTGGATAGTAGGTGAATCGACCTGGAAAAAGTCGATAGCCGCGATACCAGCTGCCTGTGACCTCATCTTCATGCCCAAATAGGCGAATGTACCCAAAATGCACCCAAAATTCATGATCTTCGATTTCTATAAAAATTGAATAGAAGAAAGAGTACGTATAATAAATTATAGAAACTGGTTTCCTTTTTTGAAAAGTCACCAAATATGGCGAATATGATCGACTTTTCGTACAGACGAGATAGAGGGTCCAATTTGTAAACTTAAGCTTTTATGGGCGGTAAACTCCTTCTGTCAAAGTTTCAGATCGATCGGACTTTGTCTTCATACAGTATTAGACATTATCTGAGCGCGCGTTACTTGCTGGGGTCGCGCCCACCGGATTGCTCGCTACCAGCCGCCAGGTCAACCGATCGATATCGAATAGTTGGCATTCGCAATCACTGACCCATATCCACTCAGTTGTGTCTTTTTCGATAGGAATATGTCTAAATATAACAATAATGGATTGAGTCAGGTGAAAAGACAAAATTTCTATCTTCAACGAATAACTTTGACAAAACGAAAAGTTGAAGGTTGAAAGTTAAGTAAAACGTTTCGAGACTTGATTAGATAGTGCTTTCTAACGATCAAATCAACGTCAAAACTGTTTCGAACTCCTTCACACGTGCACACAACGTGTTAGGGCGCGCCAGCCGGCTTCTTTTCTCGAAGTCAATGTAGACGTAATATAGAACTATGCACTGCTTCTTTTTTCAGTTGAAAGTTTTGAGTTCATTACTTGTACTCTTGTACATATTCAGCCTGAAATTCCGCTTTTCGATGCAGTACAGTGTCGAGTGGAAGTGAGGTGAGGTGAGAATCGAGTTCACCTTACATGTCATTTGGCAAGCACAGGCGGTCAAATTATATTTTTAGAACGTGAGAGAGTAGACAGTAGTGACAGAAGACAGTAGAGTAGAGAAAAGAGTAGTACTTTCTGATAAAAAAGTTTTTACATAACTGTCTCTCGAAAGTCGCAAAGTATACAAGAGAGAGAATAGGAGAGAGAGGGAGAGAGAAGGAGAGAGAGAGAGAATAGGAATAGAAGAGAGAAAAGAGGAGAGAGAAGGGAGAGTAGACATAACTGTTTCTCGAAAGTCGCAGTAATAGTGATTACTGCAGATGTGAGAGTGAGAGTGGAAGAGGTGACGAGAGGTGAAAGTAGACAGAAGAAAACATAGTGATGTCTCTAGAAAGTTGTTGTCACAGTAAAAGAAAAAGATGCAGTAGAGAAACAAAAGCATAGCATTAGTATTGTCTCTAGAAAGTTGACAGTAGACAATAGAGAATATAATACTGTTTCTAGAGAATATAATACTGAGAGAGTAAGAGAAATAGAGAAAGAGATAGCGAGACAGTGGAAGAGGGAGAAGAGAGAGAGAGGAGAGATAGGGGAGAGTAGAACTGTGTCGAGGAAAGAGAGAGAGAGAGAGAGAGAGAGAGAGAGAGAGAGAGAGAGGGGCGGGGGAGGAGGAGGGAGATAGGATGGAAAGTAGACATAACAGTGTAGAGGAGAAAAAGATGGGGCGGTGTACATCTGTGAAACATAAAATAAGTGAAAAAGAAGTTCTAGAAAGTTGACAGTAGACAATAGAGAATATAATACTGTTTCTAGAGAATATAATACTGAGAGAGAAAGAGATAACGAGAAAGCGAGACAGTGGGAGAGGGAGAAGAGAGAGAGGAGAGATAGGGGAGAGTAGAACTGTGTTGAGGAAAGAGAGAGAGGGAGAGAGAAAGAGAGAGAGGGCGAGGGGAGGAGGAGGGGGATAGGATGGAAAGTAGGCAGAACAGTGTAGAGGAGAAAGAGATAGGGCGGTGTACATCTGTGAAACATGGAATAAGTGAAAAAGAAGTTGGAGAGATAGTTAGAAAAGACAAAAATTCAACTACATATACAAAATACATAGAACTTAAACACTTCAACTACAACCCTTGCGTGTATGTATCTTCGCAAGAGTCATTAGAGAGCAATCAACTATCAAACATGCAAGACTAACTATTCTTCTTTTTTTCTATTTTTGTATACCTAGTGCGAAGGCGCGCGACAGCGCGCCGGAGCGCTATCAAAAAACCACCAAAAATGGTCACTTTTGCACTTTTTCTTGTGTGTCCGCGGGCATAACTCCGTTTCTACCGAACCGATTTGCGTCAAACTTTGCGAAAAGTTTACATAGTACTTCAGGATGCAGTCCACTTTGTGATTACTCTCCAATTACACTCATTGCCTATATTTGGTAGAAAAACCTCAAAATTCGCCGATTTTGGTGCTGTCCGCTGCAAAAGCTTCTCACCTAAGAAACAGTTTCGCTTCTTGTTCTGTAATTACTTTCAACAATTAGTTCTGTCACTAACCTGCAAGTTTCATCATCATTGGTTACGGTGTAAGGAAAATATAGCCAAATTAGCAAGAGCCGCGCGCGCGCTCTCGCCTCACTTTTGCGATTTTTAGTATTTCCGCGGTCATAACTCGATTCATACAAAACCAATTTGCAAGAAACTTGACTGATAGTTGAGTTTACGTCTTGTGATGCAGTCCATTCTGTGACAGTTCTCAATTTTGCTTTCATTACCTCTCTTTTTGGTCAAAATACTACCAAAAATGGTCACTTTTTCACTTTTTCATGTGTGTCCGCAAGATTATCTCCGTTTCTACTGAATCGATTCGCGTGAAACTTCGCAGAAAGTTTACTTTGTGTTACAGAATGCAGTCCACTTTCTTATACGTCTCTACTTACTCTGGTTATAGAAGAAAAACCACGAAAACCATTAAATTTGTAACTGTCTGCAGCGAACGTTTCTCATCTAAGCAACATCTCTGTTTTATTTTCCGTAATTACGTTCAAAAAACAGCTTTTTTTCCGTAAAACTCAACCTAAGTGATTACAATGTGAGAAAGATATAGCCAATTCATCAAAAGGTGCACGCGCGAGAGGAGACCTGAGAGAAAGAGAAAGAGGAAGAGAGGGAAAAAGAAAAAGAGATAGATAAAAAAAGAGAAAAAAAGAGAGAAAGAGATTAGTGAGGGGAAGATGTTGCAGAAGCAGAAAAGCAGAACTGTCTGTTTTCGTAGCATGAAAGGAACAGTGGCGACTTATTTGACACGGAGTATTTTTTAAAACCATGTTAACCTAACACATTTGCATTTTTTTTTCGAAAGAACGACGATTCTGCGTTACTTTCGAATCTGACACTGCCAAGGATTCAGATGAAAATTTGAATTTCCCGCCAACGCTTCAATACTGCAAATTGGGGTCGGAGACATAAGCGCAATTGAACAACGCTTAGTCAATAGCTTCATGGCTCAGAGCATGTGCGCTGCATTGTGGCCCCCGATCTTCGCCGGTTCGATCCCACGGCCAAATGTTTTGCTCGTGTGAAAATGATGAGTTGTGGCAGGTTGTGACAGAAATAAGTCGCCACTGTGTCTTTAACACTGGAAGAAAAACGAAAAAAAAATAAAGAGAAAGCAGGGAGATAAAGAGAGGAAGGAGAGAGCGAGAAGAGAGGGGAGAAAGAGGGAGAGATAGAAGGAGGAGGGCTAATATCAGAGCGATGCTGACTTGTGCCTGAGCGCATTTAGTTTTTGGGAGCATAGAAAAGTAAAGTTCAGAAAAAAGAAATATATCATTATTCTTTTCATAGACATTGATAGGTGAAGCGCGCGGCAGCTTACTATAGGACTTGCAAACCAGTTATTATTGTTATTATTATTATTACCCCGCTCCTAGACAACATAATTATCAGTGCAATCAATACATCAATCGACTAATCTTCTTTACGTTAATAATTCGTTTCACTCGTCAAAATGTTATGAATTTGTAGATAAACAGTAGTATTGAACATAACCAAAAACTTGTATGAATTTCTATTCTTCTAATTTTCATGTTCTAGCGCGGAGGCGCGCGACAGCGCGCCGGAGCGCTAGTAATACATTATGATTCATAATTTATGAATGCCACTACCGGATACAGGTTGTTCAAAATCGTGTTGCGTGACTTAAAAGTGTATATATTCTGAACCGGAAAAATGTGATAAGACTGAATGAAATAGTGGAAAAAATAATCGAGTTTATTATAACTATGTACAAAAACACAAATTTACGATTCTACAACCTATCGAATATTCTTCTTTTGGTACGGGACCATCTTGTCGAGGAAGGCCATGACGTGAGCCCTGCCGACATTGTCATAGTAGATGTCGTCATCCAGCTGGTGCTGCAACTCCGGGATCTCCTCCAGGGTCTGCTTTCTCTGTCGGCGCTTGTTGTGGGATGGGGGCATGTCGAGCATCCTCCAGCTGTGAGCCTCCAGCATACTCATGCACACCTGCTGTCGGATCACGGCCACCGAGTCGTGCAGCCGAGGGGTCTTGCCAGCTGAACACACACGTTAGAACAGTTCCACAGATTGACAGGTCACTGAATCGACAGGTCAGGTACGAGTTGTAGCCCTCGGCGATATTATCAGTGTGATAGTTGCCGCGCTGACTCCACATCGATCAGAACACCTAAAAAGAAGTGATCCGTGATCACATTCCAATGCTCTGACCTTGTTCACGAGAAAAGTGGAAGTGAGGTACTGGGAGAATCGGACACAGCGAGAGTAGAGATCTCTCTGCGAGGGACGGACGAGGGGAGAGCGGAACACGTCGAAGTGCGCGGCGAACTCGTCTCCCAGGAACACAGACGCACGAGTGCGGGCCACCGACTCCGCGATCAGCGGCTCGTCGTGGAGAAGCCCTTCGAAGCGTTTCGACAGCCTATACATCAATGATTATCATATTGCACAATGCAAGAAACTTACCAGAGCAAAGTGGAAGGCGCATCCTCGCATGCGTTCCCCGAAGGTCTTCCGGAGGGCATTCGCCGCGACGGCTTCAAAGTCTGTAAAACAAAAGTTAATGTGATCGCATTCGAGTTGCTGCAGGCTGCAGGGGAAGAGACGCACCGATCATGAACAACATTCGCTGCGCGTGCTCGAGGGAGTTGCGATGGTGGGCGAGGAGGACACGGAACACACCGAACAGCTCCAAGTAGACCTTCGGCTAATGCAACATTTTGATTTATACTTCACTTATTTTTTTCATTTTCAGAACCCATATCTCTCTGTATTCAGTCTAATATTACATCGAATTGGGATAGCGGTGAGTGTTCGCTTACATTTTTTTCATGTGACAAGCAATTTTTGGGTGCAATACTCTTTATGGCGCAGTACTATTTATACTTCGTTTGAACTCCGAATGGTATAGCAGAAAACATTTAGTTTCTTGCTCAAATTTCGCATTCGTGGTGGTAATGCTCTCGTCTAAAAAGCTGAGTTTCGCGAGTTCGGCTAACGGTACTCAAGCACAGTCCAAAGGAAAACATCATTAAGAGTTTTACTATTTCATCTGTAACGAATCTCTTGAGACAGATTGGCGAGCCCACTTATTAGACATGCGTGATGTTCATTACAAGTTTATCGTTGCGCACATTACAAATGATCTATTTTCTTAACTGAGACCATCTCTCATCACTGAGACAAACAAACGTTTTACAGTTTGACAACAAGCTATCTACACATCAACAACCGGATAAGGCTCATGGCGGAATCCATGCGGACACTGTCTAGGAGACCACCCGCAGGACTCGTGCCCGCACGAGGAAGACGGATGCCAATGTCACGAGGGGTCAACAACCTTGTGCCCGGGCGCCGGCGACGCGACATGGACGGATGACCGCTTATTTGACGTCTTCTCTGACATCCAAGAGAAAAGGCATCAACGAATTCTTACATTATCACCACTCAACCGGACATGGACGTTTTGCCTAAACTAAAAACGTGACTTTTCTGCAATTGGTTCATACATACCTTCGTGGTGTTCTCGTGTTTTATTTGCAGTACCATTTTGTCTTCGGATGTACGAGAACGAGATTTAGTTTTCACAAAAAAAAATGTTTTGGAAATTATTTGTGTATTTGTTATGATGAAAACATTACAGAACATATTTATAAGGTACATGTAAATAACATAACTAGTTGATCTTCTTATAAGCATCGGCTCCTTTGCGCGGCGCACACATGCGGTAAGCAGCGCGAATCGCAAACAGAACGATTCCAAGTAAGACAAGAGTGAGGAGAAGTGCAATAGCAGCAAGGTCGAGGAGGAAGTGTTGCACGAATGAGAGATGTCGTCCATGCGGGTCCAATTGAGGAAGAGCGCCGAACCTGGAAGTATGATAGGAAAACAAGAAGATTAGAGGTCTCACTTCAATGTGAAGTCGATATGTTTCGCGAGCAGTTCCCGTCCACTGAGCGGCGCGTTCCGGAGGATCAAAGCGAGGCGGGTAGCGTTTGAGAGGGCGCTGAAACAGTAAAGGCGAGGTCAGTATCGAAAACACAGTAGTTCAAAGGTGTTTGAAAGCAATTTGGAGGTAATTGAAAAACATTCCGGAGCGAGTGATTAGAGACTGATCGCTACTCTGTTGTCTTCATTCTTCATCTACTTTTCTCTGAGCACTCACCCCGCGTCTACAAGCATCTCTTCCACCGCTCTCTTGACGGTCGCCTTATCTGACAGGTCTTCCTGAAAGAGTGAGCAATACGAAGACAATAGAATAACAACTAGAATAACAACTCTATATCGCATGTATGTTACTGTAAAGGTATACCACTGTTATATCACAATCAGCGCGGAACGTTGGGTGATTCGTAGTTATACAAGCGCCAGACTCGGTCAACAAAACTGTGTTACTGTATGTATACATCCTGTATGATTGTGCCTCACCTTCTGCAGCACCCTCGCGCCCCCGTGTCTCGCGAACATTCGCGCGTTGCGTGGTTGGTCCCCGAACAGCGGAATCACGATCGCCCGCACTCCACTCAAACGATGCTTGTCCATCCGCATTCAATTCAATTCTGTTCCATTGTTTAACCGGAATTGAACAGTATCATAATACGACTGATATGATAATGATAATATTGATTTTTTGAAATTCTACCTGAACGCCGTCTCCGTAACACTGCCTAGCCCGCCGTGAGTGATGAAGAGGGAGAGACGGGGATCGGCTGCAATCTCTCTCTCTCTCTCTCTCTCTCTCTCTCTCTCTTTCTCTCTCTCCCTCTCACCTAGCATATCCGCTTGTGGCGCCCACTCTGTGAGCATCACATTCTCCCCCACTCTTCCCTCCATTTCACTCGGCTTCTCATACTTCCAAATGAAGTATACATCGGGAAGGGAAGCGAAGACCGACAGCAGAGTGTTCCTGAAAGAACTATGTATTTATATAATGTTCGACATACTTGTATTCCTCCGGCATATGCGCAGACTTGGCGACGGATCCGAACGAAACGAACACCTAAAAGATGTGAATGATTGTTGAGATTGTTGTCTTTTCAATCACAAACCGTGTGTTTTCTTTTGCTGAGAGCCGCGTCAAAAGTGGCGTCGAGTTTCTTAGGATTTCTCGGTACTGCGATGCCACCGATTTCGACAACCTGATATAGTTTATTGGTTTGTAAAATCATACATTGAAGCTGAAAGCATACCTTCTGAATGGTCGGATGAGGAAAGTCCAAATAGGGGTTCGAGTTGGTCATCACAAATGCAGATCGGGCGATGGCGTCCTAAAACATGAGATAAGAACGAAACAAAACATATGATAGATGTTTCCGCGAATTTTGACGAGAAATATTGTGGCGAAAGAGGAGAGAGCAGGCGGCCAGCGCTTCTCTCATTTGTGTTCTTCAAAACCGTACCTTTGTTCCTCTGTACTCCCCGTGTTTCCGAATAATCTCTTCTTCGAGAACTTCGATCTGTAAAAAACACACATTTTAAAAGTACAAATTGCTATGCATGTACCTTTTCAAGGAAGAACATGCCCATATAAGTGAAGAAAGTGTTCTTGGCTCGACCGATGAGAGACATCTCTGCACCCTCCGAAGACGCTATGGCTAGAAGAGAATTGAGAGAGAGAGAGAGAGAGAGAAGAGAGAGAGAGAGAAGAGAGAGAGAGAGAGAGAGAGAGAGAGAGAGAGAGAGAGAGAGAAGAGAGAGACCTTACCAGGTACATAGCTGGGCACGGCGGGTACCCCTATGGCTTTCGCAACTTCATCCAGCAAAGGCCCGGAGTTGAGAGTGACGTGGTTTGTCAGGTTTATCAGGTGAAAGATGCCTAGAATAGCAATTGTTTGTAGCACGATTACTAGCAAATGTATTCACCGAATCCGCACGAGTCGAAATACTCTGTGATTCCCAGCTCGAACTGTTCCGCGCGAAGTTGCTTGAGGAGAGGCTAAAGACGATCTCTCTCTCTCTTTCCCTCTCTTTCCCTCCCTCTCTTCCTCTCCCTCTCTCTCTCTCTCTCTCTCTCTCTCTCTCTCTCTCTTTCTCTCTCTCTCTCGCATGTACCTCATCATTGACGACCTTCTCACACTGATACGTCAGCACCTTGGCGAGCGCGTTGCCCATCTGAATACGGTATGATTGACAGTAGAAGAGAGCGCCGGCGTGAAAGTGCTGACAAGAGAAGAAAACGAAATCAGTGTTCGAGCTCTGACTTCTGTGAAGTCTTGCTCATCTGAATGATTTGTTTTTAAATTAATGTGTTCTTGAGTTCTAGTCGCTTGGAGATGAATGGAAAAAAAGTGAAAAGTGAAGCTGAACATAAGTTTGTTGCAGCGTTTTTTTATATTATAGATTCAAAATAATAAACAAAATAAAAACAGAATGGGGATTTGAGCTGACCTCAGTGGGATCGCTGACAGTCCACATGGAGCGCATGCTGCCGCCCGGGGCGCGCTCCCTCCTATACAGCGCGTCCGTGCGCGGATCCACCGACACCTGCCAAGCCTCTCTCTCTCTCTCTCTCTCTCTCTCTCTCTCTCTCTCTCTCTCTCTCTCCCTCTCTCTCTCTCTCTCTCTGTCCCTCTCTCTCCCTCCCTCTCTCTCTCTCTCTCTCTCTCTCTCTCTCTCTCGTAACCTACCGTGATCAGCTTCGCACTGCTCTGCTTGACTTTTGACACGAGTTCTGTGTCGTATATCGGCATGAGGACGGTCTGCGAAGAAAATATGGGAAAGAAAAATAGAAGCGAGAGAGATAGGGAGAGAGATGTGAGAGAGAGAAAGAGGGAGAGAGGGAACGAGAGAGAGAGAGAGAGAGAGAGAGAGAGAGAGAGAGACTCGCCACATCATGTCCCTCTGTGACGAGTGCCTCCGCTATCTTGTTGACGAAAGACGCGTGGCTGAGTCCCATCAACGGATTGAACACGAGAATCTTCCCGCATTCCACTCTAAAAACGTTGCGCATTCAAATTGAATCAATTCAAATTGAATCACGAACCGTTCCAAACCGATGTTCGTGCATTGTTCGATTTGTGGGTAAGTTTGTCATAATCATAATAACCACTAATGAATAAACTAATTACACCCAAATTTGTACGAGGTTAGAACTGTGATGAAACCCACCTTGCAAACAGTACAAATAACGTGATCAATATGTGCGGCATGCCTGCTTGATTAGACTGCGACCTTTCCCTCCACTTCCTCTTTATACCCGATTTGCACAGCACTCTCATGGTCTAGAGAGATGGTGAGAGAGTGATAGGGAATGAGAGAGAAAGGGAGTGGAACAGTCGTTGAACTACATACTAGAAACCCGAGATTCGATTCGATGTCACATCAGCAACACTCGCGTTTCCCGATTTGTAGTGGTTGTAGTTGAAATGCGGGTGTATGGCGATCAGAAAAAAGACAAATATCATCACTTTTGGT
>CAWZYM010000331.1:232500-292500 GCA_963966185.1 Rhabditoides inermis | reverse complement strand
TACGAGTCCGAGTAGAAGACCGAAGAAGAGCGCGATAAGGACAATGAACCCCAAAAAAGCCGTCACGTCGGTGCTTCCAGAAGAGTCGTGGGGTGCCGAGAAAGATCCACACATTTCGCTGTATCCCGGACAACGCATAAAGCCCTTGAACCACTTGCCGTTTATTTCCTAAACGTGCAGCTGTTTGCAGAGAATGCAGCAAAAACTAACGTGACTCACCACGTCAACATGGAACGGTTGGAATTCTTTCTCGCAGACGGTTTTGTTGCCATTCACAAACACGTGTACTTTCCCGCCAGAGCACTCTACCTACATCTTCTGTTCAGATTCTGTGATCCGCTACTCACTTTATAGCATCCGCCCTGCTGGGGTAAGCCCGAATTTGAATAGAAGTTGAACGGTTGACCGTCGCCGTCCGTCCATTTGTCAAAGTCGATGCAGCGCGATTCCGTGCCGTACTCCTATCAATGACAAATAATGCTGCTGCGGCTGAACGTACGCACCTGGAGATACGGCGTGATCTGCGTGTTTGGGATCTTTCGATTGTCCAAGGACGTTGTGTCGTTGCACATCTTGCGCGGGACTACCTCCTTAAAGTGACAATTTTATTGATCCGCAATCGGAAAAAAATTGAATTTTGAATTGGCGCGCTTTACAAATTCTGTCTGTAACTATTGAACTCGATATGCATATCACATAGGGATATGTTTATCGGCTTCTACGACTTCAGTTTATACTAGAAACTGAATTTCATATCAAAATTTTATTTCAAAACTCCCGTCATTCAAGACGTTTTAGACACTCAGCTGTGATGTAACCTCACTTTTTCCCCATGAAGCATTCAAAATCAACTATTTTTTGGGGCAAAAAATAGTTTAAAATCATGAAAAAAGTTCTAGTTTTCAGGTTTAGTAGATGTTATTTGATGTTTCCATTAACTTTTTATCAGTATAACATCATTTTTAAGTGAAATTGTCACTTTAACAGTAGTGAACATGTATCGCGGTAGAATGTATGTCGTTACCCTGACGTAGGGGCAGTAGTCGGCGTATTTGTGGTATCCTCCATGTAGGTGGGTGTCAGAGTCAGGAACGCCTGGGATCTTGGAAAAGTACTGGAACTCGGGAGGAGGCGGATTTCTGGCTTGATTCCTGAGATCACAGGCCCCAAGCGAGTTGCGACGGGCAGTGCAACTAAACACACACTATTAATTGCTCACGCAACAGAACTCACGAAAGTTCGTGCTTTCGATCGCAGAATGGCGATGGATTAAGACCAATGTCCCTCTTATTTTTGATCCACTCGCCACAGCTCTTCATTGCAAAATCGCAGCCCAGATTCCGGCCCCACGGGATCTCTTGGGCATTGCTGAAGGCAAATAGAGATGGGGAGAAGAGTGCGTAGATCTAATAGCAACCTGTAGTCGGCCTGGTACCATCCGCTATCTTCCAAGAATGCGAGTGTCATTCTGGAAACTCGAATCTGGACAGCAGTGCCCTGGGCCTGGATGAGGTCATAGCGGAACAGACGCTTCTCCCAGTGCGAGCCCTTAGATCCAGGGCCTCCTAAAGTGCATAGGTGGTTTTTTTTTACAAATCAAACATGATCTGATAATATACCTAAAAATGTGGACACGTATGAAAGGAGAAGAAGAACGCATTTCTCTTACCTTGATTCTCAATCTCGGCGCCTTCTAGCCGATGACAGTTGAAGTGCGCCCTTGCTTCCTTCACCACTCGAGGAGTGTTTATTACTGTCACCTTGTGACTGATCTATATCAAAATGCAAACATCGTTTTTTTTCCTGACACGACAAACCCTCCCATTCCTCGTCCACCAATCAGCGTACGTGACCTCTTTTGTGATCGGTGTTTGGTCTTCGGGCCTTGTCGACAACTCATTGTCAGCATTTCTGTAAACGAACACAGAGTTGGAAAAATGCATAGTAGATGTGCCTTTTAGTGTATGGGGTGTTTTCGTCTTTCCAGAAGTATTTGAAGTGCTCATCCGCAAATATCATGATATGAAGCATTTCGTGTCGCAGAATGTCAGCAAAATCCTGAAAAATATAACGTACGCGTAATAGTTATAGAACTGAATGTCACCTTCTTCCCGAGCGCTTCCTTGCAGACTACGATCCTACCGGCGACCGGTCGACCCCACTTCTTTTCGCGGGCACACGACAACGCATTCGCAGCAAGCTCCCTTGCCTACAACACTCTCCATCATTATGTCACAATCGTTTCATCCTACCGCGCACGATCCTCTATTCAAAGAGGCGTCGCGGGCTCCTTCCATGACAGTGACATAGAATATCAGATCCGCATCCACTCCTGTGGTCGCAGCCACAGCAGCGTCGTACTTGGCTCGCGTGTAGCCCAACACTCCCTGAATGTCCAATATAATGAGTATGCGCATCAGTTATCACGTGAACGAACACAGAAAAGTTTTTGAGTAAGCGATCGCAAGAGTAGAAGTGTGCAAGACGAAGATGAGAGGTCAGTTCAAAAACTGTTTTGTTGATTAATTATGATGACGTGAATCAGGTGTGAAGTACGCGGGCAGAGTTCCCACTTCGGGCACAGGTTCGAGCTCGGATTTGTCCCTCTCTCGGGAACAACGGTGTCTCTGGTTGGTAGTATGGTGCAGGAAGGATTTCGGGAGGATGTCATTCTATAAACTGTACGAAGCTCATGGAAGAAAAAGTGCGGAAGATCGCCAACACATAACCCCATGACATCCGGAGACGCAGACGACGCTGTTGATCCGATGCTGGAGTTTTCTACCAGATCGTCTCTGATTGTCAAATTCTTCAAAAGTCATTTCTATTTTATATTTCATTTTCAGGTTCGATGCAGGCGTTGCTATGTGTGCCCGCATGCATATCAGTGCGATTGTACTCTGAGCTATATTTCTGGTATTGTCTTGCGATACTCACCCCCGCTAATCCCCCGCGTAGGATCATATCTAGGATGAGAGAGCGAGGGGGCGTGGCTGGCCAGCGCGCCCCCATCGCCAGTTGTGTGGCTGCCCTGGCCGGATAAAGATGTGTACTATTCTTTCCTCTATTCCGATGGGGACCAGGGCTACTTCTGCGGAGCCATATTACGACTCCCACGTGGTGAAGCTGACCCGTGGCTTGGGCTAGTACTACTTGCGGACTGCGGAGTAGCAAAGAGCTCGCCGCTACACCATAGAGCACCGCATGGAGGTTCACCAAAGCTCTGCAGTCACTCGCCGAGGTCAGCGCCCGGACTGGCCCACCTCGGCGAGCATCGCTAACTGTACTGCCCCTGACTACTTAACCGCCAACACTGACGACGGAACAACGCCGGCTATTTATCTGTATTCCCGCCTGATACACCACTTTTTTTGCTGAGCGGAGGCCGGTTCAGATGTGGACTTCCGGGTGGAGCTAGGACTCCCTGGATATGCCTGGATTCAGCCGTCAATAAATCCAGATGAGTTGATTCCGATCGCGGTGTTCCCCATTCTCTTGTCGTCTTTCATTGTCTTGTTATAGCACTGTACCTTCCTTTTCCTTTTGATGTGCTATAACATTGTCTCAGTTTCAATGCAGTATCAAGCGCTTCTCATTTCATATTTCTAAAATTCATTTTTTTTCTTTACACCACTCATTTCATTTTATTATATAATTATTATTCATAATTTTCTATAACACTGGCGCGCTTGATAATGTGTTGGAATGTAGTCCTCAAGGATTGTATCTTGCATTCCTTCTCTCTCTGATCCGCGCGACCACGCAGTCACTGTCTTGCATTCGCGTGAGCCTTGTCAACTCGCGCGTATCGTTGCAGGCAGGAGACACAGTATACTGCATTTTATCATTGTTGTTCATGCGCTGTCATTCCTCTCTTATTCTCTCCCTGGTCTATTATCGCTTGTTTTTCAATTTATTATTTATGTCGCTTATTATGTTGTCCCAAATTCTCTTTTCTAACCTCCCCCTTTTCGTCGTTATCTCAATTTTTCTGAACTTGTAATTTTTCACCGCTTTGACAGCTATTGTATACCCCTCCTCTTTTCCCATTTCCGCACCTACCGTAACCCATTTTGTATGTCGTCTGACACTCTCTTCGTAATAATCTCTCTCGTGCTCGCGAGTGCGCGAAAAGCACGCAGGTGTAAGAACGGCAACTAGTGCCACCTGTTTCATCTCTCCAGCGCAACATTTCTCTCTCTCTCTCTCTCTCTCTCATTCACGCGCACTCCCTCTTTCACTCTCCTGTGTAATAAGGCATCTCCGCGCAAAGCGAAAATAATGGAAACTCGGACTAGAGAGACGTCGATAGACGAGGGACCAACATTTTCGAGCGCATATGTATATTCCCATCTTCCCCCCATAGACCGCATTGAATCTTTCTTTGACTCGCAGTTCGTGGTTGCGCGTGATTATTTTGGTCTGTCTCCTCCCGCATGAGGAATTTGAGCGTGTCTCGGTTCCTCATTTGCAGGGACAACGACTCCGGATTGACCACCCGGACGCGGCCGGACGGTTCAGCTGTTTCGAGAAGCTGCGCAGACACTCCAGACGTCACGAGGAGCCGAAGCAGTGCCGTCTGCCGTCGCCGTGCCGTCTGTGGCCGCCGTGCCGTCTGCCTTCTGCCGCCGCCGTGCCGCCTCCGTCTGCTGTCGCCGTGCCGTCTGCCGCCGCCGTGCCGTTTGTCGCCGTGCCGTCTGTCGCCGTCGCCGTCTGCCGCCGCCGTGCCGTCTGCCGCCGTCGTGCCGTCTGCCGCCGCCGTGCCGTCTGCCGCCGCCGAGCCGTCTGCCGCCGCCGAGCCGCCGCCGTGCCGTCGCCGTCTGTCGCCGCCGTGCCGTCGCCGTCTGCCGCCGTCGTGCCATCTGCCGTCGCCGTGTCGTTGCTGTTTCTAGATGGGCTACAGCCGTACCGATTGCCGACCAGAAGACTGAGAAGTTATCAACGTGCTCATCGACCGTGTTTTCACTGTACTAGGGTTTCCGGAGACTCTTGTCAGCGACCGCGGAGCGAACTTCACTTCGACCAAGTTTGTCTCGTCCATGTGCCAGCTTGGAGTGAAGCACAACACGACGACAGCGTAGCCGAGGGAGACGACGACGCCACCGCTGGAGCCGCCCCGGGAGCGACGGATGCTGCTGGAGGAGCGACGAGGACGTCGTCGGAGGCAGATACCGGAGCCGGGAAAGGAGCCGCGGAAGGAAGAGTCTTCGTGCGGCGATCGGCTAGGCTAGCTAATAAGAAGAAGTGATTATTGTGTACATACATTGTGTGAGTTGTATGATTTGTAATGCTGAGTTATTTTATATTGATGAGTTCGTTTTTGTACTATTTTGTGTGTATTTTGTATTTTTACTCTATGTAGTTTGAAAGCCGAGGGCGCCTTTCTTGTCGGAAGGGGGGGATGCGATACTCACCCCCGCTAATCCCCCGCGTAGGATCATATCTAGGATGAGAGAGCGAGGGGGCGTGGCTGGCCAGCGCGCCCCCATCGCCAGTTGTGTGGCTGCCCTGGCCGGATAAAGATGTGTACTATTCTTTCCTCTATTCCGATGGGGACCAGGGCTACTTCTGCGGAGCCATATTACGACTCCCACGTGGTGAAGCTGACCCGTGGCTTGGGCTAGTACTACTTGCGGACTGCGGAGTAGCAAAGAGCTCGCCGCTACACCATAGAGCACCGCAGTCTGCACCCATGTCCACATGGTCGCAATTCATCATGGGTTACCTGTTTATCATGGGTTATTCATCATGAGTCAGGAGAGGTGAGCTACATAAACAAGGAAATGCAAATCTAAAATATATGGGTGCAGTGAGCATGGTGACTCGATCAGTGAGTCGAAGAAAGTGGCGGAGACGAGCTGCTCGATGATCTGCGAGTGGGCGCGGAGCGGCTAATAGAGAAGATTATCTTTTAAAAGGACTTCCGTAAGAGAAGAGTTTGTGTTACTCAACGTAATGCAACAAAAGCTCATGCATTTTATCAATCGAAATAGTAAACAAACCTGCTCTTTCTGCAATTAAAACTAATGCGAGCGAATGTTGTATGTCGGGAAATTGATTTCGGTATCCGATCGATTATAAATAACTTGTTGAACTATTGGAACAGGTTTGTGTACTATTTCGATTGATAAAATGCATGAGCTTTTGTTGCATTACGTTGAGTAACACAAACTCTTCTCTTACGGAAGTCCTTTTAAAAGATAATGAATGTACTTTTTTTGGATTTCATATAAATCTATCTACATTAACATCAACCACAAAACATTTTTTTAAAGAAATCCAACAGTTCACCCACCTTGTTCAGTCCAAAATTGTATAAAATTTGCAAAAAAAAGAGTTTAGGTAATGCTGATGGGAAAATTTACAATTCCAATTAATGTCATTTCTATGTTAAATCATTAATTACAAAAAGGTTTGCCACCAGCCGGAACCGAACTCGAGCCATGTGTCTCAACGGGCGCAATCGCTAGCCACAACACTACTGTGCCCACGGCAGAGCACGCGATCTAAACGATATCAGTGCAATCCACAGGCAGTGCGGATTGCGCACCTCCTGTCTGCTGGGGGCAGCCGGTGCGCGCCACCCCGATTGCCGATTCTAGCGCGCGACTAGGGTTAACACAAACCAACCAGCGCTGCCGCGCTGGTTGTAATTACATCGCTTACGCTACCGCCATCGCGTGCGCAAGCTTCGTTACAGTACAGAATCAAGGTAGGTATCTCATGTCGAGTTGAACACATGCATTTGTGAATTTTAGGTTGCTTCCGCGGCAAAGGGGCGATCTGGCCAAGATGGCTGACAAGCTTGCCGAGGCGGATGAATTTCCGCTTGATGCTCCTCACAAAATGAGTGTGCAGAAGAGCTTGTCTGTCCCCGCACCCTTCAAGATGGTGAGATTTCTGTATGTAATGCGATAGGAACATCATTTTGCAGAAGTCGAAGAAGCGCGGTCAGGTGTTCGACGAAGATCTATCAGCGGTGAAACTTGTGGCGAAAAGACAGCAAAACGTGCTCACTGACGTTCTCTGCGAGGTGTGCAAGAAGAAGATGCCAGAGGTACACGAGACTTCGTGTCCCAGCTGTGGAGCCATCACTCACGACTACTGTGCGCAGAGGCACGCCGAGGAGAACAAATGTGTTGTCGTCAGATATCAGTAAAATCCGTATATATGGATGTATAAGTTCATAATCATTGATAATGTTGATTTTCTTTTAGTTATATATTTGTTGTAGCTTGTTATATCACTTCTCTTATGGTTTGTTGTTTATTTGTTGTTTACTAACTTGATAAACTCGTATTCAAAAATATTGTCGGGATGTGCTCTATTGAACAATGTATGCGCCCTAAAAATAAAATAGTACCAGTTCCCAATTCCTAACAACGGATTTTGACGGGTTACGGTAGCGGAATGGCGCTGCAAGATATTGCGCCTGCGCGCAGTTCAATTAAAGTCCTCTCCGATTTTACCGGGATGGGCGGGGCTTATTTTGAAACATAATCTTCAATGTTTTGAATCATTCAACTACACACTATCTGTGTTTCACTAAAAGTTGCAAAGGAGATCGAACCCGGGACGCGAGAACGGCACGCGTCTCTCTTGCCACTGCGCCACGCGGTCAGTTGAGAGAGCGCGAACATAGACCGCTCTCATTGCCGATCGACTGCCGAATGCGTGCGAATGGCAAACACCAAACAGGGGCCAGTAAATTGATTAGCGCGCGAGCGGTGCGGATGGCGCACGAAAGGTGTCAAAGTGGTAGGAGCTTCCTGGCCGTTTGTAGGCAACTTTAGCGCGGGAAAATTTTGCGCGCGAAATTAGAAATGAAAAAGAGTGGCGAGTAATAAATGCTCAGATTGGCGACGCAATTTTCAGTTAATTATGGGTCCTACAGGTCCCTAAACGTACATTGATAAAGTGCTTGGCATCGTCCGTATCCACATTGCCGTTCGACGCAGGAAATGTGACACAAGGCTAAACAGTGAGTATCGATCGACTATCGCACGATTGTCGATAGCCCCTACTCACCAGCAGATGTTGCGCGGGAATATCGAGAACGTCACACTTTGTCGAGCACGAGCTTTCGCAACGGTCTTTCCACTGTTTCCCACAAGGCCTGTAGCGAATATCGATCAGATATCGATTCACAGATGAATGACTCACGGTTGCACTCGTAGTGGTCCGTCGGCCCTGCGGACCTTGAGTGTTTTCTGCCAGTAGTCGGCCGCCTGACGAGTCTTGTCCTTCACGTCTTGCTTCGTACCAGCGTCGAGGGCCTCCACATGGGAATCGTACTCGAGATGGATGCGAAGCGGCTGCCAGTTCTGTGAGGAACTGGATGATAGAAAAAGAAATAAAGAGAGAAAGAGAGAGAGAGAGAGAGAGAGAGAGAGAGAGAGAGAGAGAGAGGGAAGGCGGAACCTACCGCGGCAACTACGCATATCACGGCCGACAAAAGATATAGTGAAGCGCGCATCGCACACCCACCGAGAAGAGAGAAGAGCGAGAAATGACATACCACGAAAACAACGTGCGGCTGTCTGAGTAAAAATACAAATGTGAGTTGAACCTGCGATCGACACGACCCTTATTAAAATTCACGCTGATCCCACACAAACGAAGTTTTCACCTCTGATTTTTTCTGGCGATAAAAATTCTGAGAGGCTTCTTCGTCTTTTTGCGTTGACTCTTTTTTCAACTTAATTAGATGTCGATGTCACTGTCGTTTACGCATTTGTCGTTCATCTCACAACAGTTTCTTCTGTAATCCATGTTCATTCCAATTTCATTCATAGTGACAGCCTCAAGTTTTCGGGCACAGTTCCTCCATCAGTTTCTTGCAGGCACAGTGGCACAGAGACGGAACTCGCCCCGACAGTGAGAGAAACATTTGGTTGGGTTTCCATTTTTCTCTCCGTTGTCCACTTGAAGTTGTGACGCCCTCTTCTTTCTCATCACTCATAGTCAGAATTAGGGTTGAGCCTCCATAGAATCCGCACGTCTTCGGACACTATAGCCTACGCCCAAGCGATAGTGTCTGATCTACCTCGCGTGCAGTTTGAAATATGGTGCCATCCATAACCTTTCTTGTTCTCTCTTGTTCATTCGTTATAGCCGAGAGATGATTCTCCGTTTGCTTCGATCTACCCCACCTTGCGCAACTTATTGCGAGCATTGTAACATATGTGTACCTGCCTCTCCTTCTTGTACGTGGAGTGGCGACGGTGCGTGATGTTTACAGCGCTTTGTAGCTTTCCACTTGAAGACACCGTAGACGACCTGTTCTACCGTCTCGTTGAGTTTCATTGTCAGGTCGTTCACCATCTACCGCGAGGTGCGCATTAAAAAAAGAGCGCACATTCGACAACCATCACTCTACCATCACTCTACCTTGTCTCACTGTAACTGAGCGTCTAGCGAATCCATAATATTTAATTGAAAAGATGATAGAACTATATGCATCGTCTGTGTGGGAGCGAGTGTGTGATTGGATGGAAAGTGTTCTGGTGGTCAAAGGACGACGGGGGAGTATGGTGGCGGGGCTCTAAGGGCATCTCTTCTCGAGTGGTGTGTATGAAGGGAGGTGAGAGAGGGCCGAGCCGTCGACCGTCATGAATGAGTGGTGACCACCAGAGAGCAGCCAGAGTGAAGTTGAGCCGGCGACACGCCAAGACAGTACGGGCGTACAAATACACAACGAACGACACTACACACAACGAACGACACCGTGTGGTCAGTCTCTTCGAAACACCTTCGAAACACGCCGTTGTGTCGTGTTTCGAAGCCGTTTCGAAGGAGTTCCCGCCCCATTTCTCAAGTTCAAATACGCCCGCAGAGTTTGCGCACTATGGCTGTTTATGCACCGGTCGCAAACAGCGCGACTTGAAATGAATTAAATCTATCAGATATTGTGATAAGACAAGTTTGATTTCATAAAACATATGCAACAGTCTGTTCAACGATCAACGTGCTTGCGCGCTGATTGTGTTCTTGGAGAATTGAAGAGGACGTTAGTTTTGTGTGGATTCTGACTGAGAGCTAGACATGCCCCTTCCTCGCTGACCTGAGACAACGTTCTCTTCATTCCCTTCTCTCATTTCTCTCTCTCTCTCTCTCTCTCTCTCTCTCTCTCTCTCTCTCCCTCCCACCTTTATCGCCAGTCTCTCTCTCTAGAGTGGTCTGCGCATGATTATTTGACTTCTCTTGCAGCTCATAATATCTGAAAGCGTTCCATTCGCGTTCTCAATGCCCGGTTTGTGTGACGGACCATGAAAGACCGTGCGGGATACGCAATATTTCGGAAACTTAAATTCGCATACATTGGCTGTTAGAAAAGAACCAAACTGAACCAACTGACTCACTCAAACGTTTATTACGATGTTATAATTCACATCACAAGCTCGTTTTTGTTATGTGGAATTTATTCTCTAACTTTTAGTATTCTGGTCACAGTGGAAGACCATACAACAGTGGGATGAGGACAATGAATCCTATGAACGCCGACATTCTGGTACGCCCAGAAGATTCGGAAGACGTCGAAGAAGAACCGCACACTTCGCCGTACTCCGGACAAATCAGAGTGCCCGTAATCGACAGGCCGTTTATTTCCTGAAAGCGCGATCATTTACACATGAAAAGTGTCAGATAAGAGGGGGTACCTTGGTGATCATGATTAGTTGTCCTTGTGAAGAGCAGGCGTGCCAGATGCCATCAAACAACACGTCCAACTTTCCGTCGGAACACTTGGTCTTCAAAGATGGAGATGAGTGGAATCCGTATTACACTACTCACTTTATAGCATCCGCCCTGTTGGGGTAGATTCGAGTTCGAGAAGAAATTGAACGGCTGGCCGTCTTTTGTCCATTTGTCAAAATCGATGCAGCTCGAATCCGTGCCGTACTCCTATAAAAAACAGTGGTTTTGACTTTTGATTTTTGGTCATCATAGAATTACGACACTAACAGAGTTAACGCGAAAGAACAACGACTCCTCGTCATCCATACCGAAACGTGCACTTGCAAAACCACGAAAGGTGAATTCAAAGTTTGCGCACAAAGTTGTTTTTAATTTTTAATCGAAATGTTGTCTTGTTGAGCTCTTCGCGAAATCATATGTATGAATTCGTCAGCTCATATCAATTGCAGTTTGCAGTTATGTAGTAACGTTCACGCCTCGTGGACAAAGATGTATGTTCAAATTCATTCATGTTTCATTCATTCAAATTCATTTCAAATTCATTCAAATTCATTCAATTCAAATTCATGTTCAAATGCGTTTCGATGAACCTTGGTAACGCTAAGCGTTCTCTATGTCATGAATGACAATTGACGCTACCACGACCCAATCACGCACCTGCAGATACGGCGTGATCTGCGTGTTTTTAATCATTTCGTTTTGCTTCGACTTCGTGTCGTTGCACATGTTGCGCGGGTTTGTCTCCTAAACGAGCGTATAAACAAACACGGTGGACTGTTACCCGGATGTAGGGACAATAGTCTGCGTAATTGTGTCCTCCTCCATATAGATGGGTGTCGGAGTCGGGAACGCCTGGGATCTTGGAGAAGTACTGGAACTCGGGAGGAGGCGGATTGCCGGCGTGACTCTTGATATCACAGACGCCGAGCGAATTGCGCCGCGGAGTGCAACTAAATACACGCCAATAGATGCTTACGCAAAAGAGAAACTCACGCCAAGCCTTGCGTAGTACCGATTCGATCGCAGAATGGTGTTGGATTGCGACCCTTGTCTCTCATATTCTTGATCCACTCGCCACAGCTCTTCATCGCAAAGTCGCAGCCCAGATTCTTGCCCCACGGGATATCTTCGGCATTACTGAAACGTGGTGGATGAAGAGGAGGAAGAGAGAAGATCTAATCGCGACCTGTAGTCTGCCTGGTACCATCCGCTATCCTCCAGGAATGCGAGTGTCATTCGGGAGACGCGAATCTGGACCGCAGTGCCCTGCGCTTGGATGAGGTCATAGCGGAACAAACGCTTCTCCCAGTGCGAGCCCTTTGCGCCCTGGCCTCCTGAAATACATATCCAGTAAATGAATCTTCATTAAAGAATTCTTTCACCTTGATTCTCGATCTCGGCGCCTTCTAGCCGATGACAGTTGAAGTGCGCCCTTGCTTCCTTCACCACTCGAGGAGTGTTGATCACTGTCACCTTGTGACTTATCTATACCAAAATGCATTTATCAGTTGTTTTTATCAGCCACGACAAACCCTTCCATTCCTCGTCCACCAATCACCGTAAGTGACTTCTTTTGTGATCGGTGTTTGGTCTGCGAAATTTGTCGACAACTCATTGTCAGCATTTCTGTAAACGAATAATTCAAAGAGTTAATACACATAACAGCTGTGCCTTTTAGTGTATGGGGTGTTATCGTCTTTCCAGAAGTATTTGTAGTGCTCCTCCGTAAATATCATGATATGAAGCATTTCGTGTCGCAGAATGTCGGCAAAGTCCTGAACAAAACAACGTGCAGGTAAAGAATGTAGAACACATTGTTACTTTGTTTCCGAGTGCTTCCTTGCAGACTACGATCCTACCGGCGACCGGCCGACCCCACTTCTTTTCGCGGGCACACGACAACGCATTCGCAGCTAGCGTCTTTGCCTACAACACATTTCACCTTTCGCTTTTCATTCTCCTTTTCTCCTACCGCGCACGATCCTCTATTCAAAGTGGTGTCACGGACTCCTTCCATGACAGTGACATAGAATATCAGATCCGCATCCACTCCTGTGGTCGCAGTCACAGCAGCGTCGTACTTGGCTTGCGTGTAGCCCAGCACTCCCTGAGCAGATACGTGTTTCGAACTTGAATGTACATTAAGGAAAAAGTTGGTCCTGATAAAAGAACTCTGCGGGGTTCGTTGAAAATAGACACCAAGCTTAGCTTCTTAGTAATGTAGAATTGCTCTATCGCACGACCGTACTCGAATATCGCCGTAATTTGCCCTTTCGCACAAATTTACCCCTCACGGCCTGCCGAAACCCATTAGTTTTACTCTTTTTTTGTTCGTTGTTTTGTTTTCATGGCATTATTGTAAACATTAGGGGCGGCGCGCCAGCGCCGCCCGTTTGTTATGATCTGTGGCGCGCGCAGCGCGCCACTCCCAATCCACACGCTATTTGGCTATCATAATACAATATACTTCATTAGAGTGTGTTATGTGTTAGGGTATCATTTTGTAAGACCTATGAGTATGATTTGTTGAATAAATATCGGTTGCGGCGCCCAGAACAGCCTCTCTCTCGCTCTCTCCCGCTTTGCCACTAAACGTGTTTACGACGACGGCGGCGGCGGCGGCGGCGGCGGCGGCGGCGGCGGCGGCGACGACGGTGTGCATCACGTAAGCTCCGCCCACTGCACTCTGCGCTTATTGGTCTCTCGGCCTCTTGCCGGTGAAAACTGATTGGCCGAGCGCATGCCCCGCCCTTCGCTCACCCACTCTCGTGTCGGATCGATCGCGCGCCGTCTCTGGCGTCTCTTGCGAGCGCACACTCTCTGCGCACTCTCTCATGTCCACTGGCGAGTGACTGGGCAGCCGGCCTGTTATCTGATCGAACGATCTCGGCGAGAGAGAGTGTGAGAGTGAGAGAGCGCATGTTCTCTTACCGACTTGCCGAGAAAACGTGCGAATTGCAGAAAGCAGGCCGGATGACGCTGTTTTGTTCTCTGTGCAACTCCTCAGTTCGAACAGTAATACCAGAAACACAGGAAAATAACCGTATAAGAAAGCTAGCTGAGTTCAGTTCAACGCACCCAGTCCGGCTATTCATGACCGAAGGTTCATTAGCTCAAAATCTGAAGATTGTCTTTCTGTGTCTAGAGAGAACAGTGAGGGTAGAAAAAGAGAGTGTTCAAGCGGAGAATAAAACACAATATGCTCTGAGAGAGAGAACGAGAGAGAGAAAGAAAAAGTGATAGAGAGGGGAGATAAAGAGGAGAGAGAAAGAGATTGAGAAAGAGAGAGATAGAAAAGGGAGAGAGAGAGAGAGAGAGAGAGAAAGAGAAGGAGAAGGAGAGATAATGAGAGTTAGGGAGTGATAGAGAGAGGAAAGAAAAAGAGAAGGGCGAGTGATAGAGAAAGAGAGAGAAAGAGAGAGAGGGGGAAAGAGTGAGAGAGAGGGGCTATTAGATAAGCGAAATAGAGCGCATCAATCGTCAATGAGCGATCCGACCAGGCTGTTCGTTTCCTGATTCTGACTACGTTTTCGAAGACTCTCTAGTTTGGATACGTCAGTGTACTAGTTTTCGAAGATTTTCAAGTTACTGACGTGACTGTTATCAGTGACTGTTACTATGTCTGTGTATTTGTGAATTGTTAATTGTGAGTATTGTAAATTGTGAGTTATTTGTATCTTTATAGCATGATATTCTGACTAGTGAGTTTGTAATATGTGTTTTCGTTATCTAATGTACAAAATTTCTTCGAAATTTGAGAAAAGGACATCCATTCTCTTTCGAAAAGTACAGGAGTAAAAAGGAGTGGTTTGTTTTGATCTAATTCAACAAAAGCACATGCATATTTTTTTCTTCGCAGCTGACTAAAATTTCAAAACAAACCTGCTCTTTCTAATCGATGAAAAAAGCGAACATATGTAATTGTAATATGTACTATAATAATTTAAAATAAAAGACCTTTTTGTTGTTAAATTTTTATGCATTTGCATGCGTATATCTGATCAAAAATCACACATTTCATAGTTATGAAACATTTCATAGTACATCGTTTGAAAGAGCAGGTTTGTTTTGAAATTTTAGTCAGCTGCGAAGAAAAAAATATGCATGTGCTTTTGTTGAATTAGATCAAAACAAACCACTCCTTTTTACTCCTGTACTTTTCGAAAGAGAATATTGTGTTACAGTTGAATCATGTTTGGGCTGTCGCGCCCCCTGGCTGCAATGAACGTGACATTGTCGGCGCTTGTTGCACATTTCCTGCCCTTCCTTCAAAGGAGAATCTGGAGGTAAGCTTAACACCAGTTTTTTTGTGTTATATGAAACCCAAGCGGTCGAAAGTTGTTTCACATAACTTCTAGTCTTAACATATATTGTGTGGGTTTTATCGCATGTTTAATGCCGCCCGCGGGCCCAAATGCAGCGCGCGGTGACTTTTGAAACGCGTTCTGCTCTATGGCGTTCAAAAGCGCTCATTGGCTATTAGAACATTTCAAACTTTAGAAAAATGATTCTAAATTCTCTACCGAAAAACAGCTTAGCTGGCGTATTCAAATAACTATACTTGTCAACTATCCTACTCGACGTACATTGATAGAGTGCTTGGCATCATCCGTATCAACATTGCCGTTCGACGCAGGGTATGTGACGCAAGGCTGAAAAGTGTATATATCGAACGATTATCGATCGGCCGACTCACCAGCAGATGCTGTGCGGGAATGTCGACAACGTCACACTTTGTCGAGCACGAGCTTTCGCAACGGTCTTTCCACTGTTTCCCACAAGGCCTGTAGCGAATATCGATCAGATATCGATTCATAAATCGATAACTCACGGTCGCACGCGCAGTGGTCCGTCGGCCCTGCGGACCTTGAGTGTTTTCTGCCAGTAGTCGGCCGCCTTCCGAGTCTCGTCCTTCACGGCTTTCTTCGTGGTAGCATCGAGGGCCTCCACGTGCGAATCGTACTCGAGATGGATGCGCAGCGGCTGCCAGCTCTGCAAGGAACTTGATGAGAGAGAAAGAAAGAGAGACAGACAGACAGAGTGAAAGAGGGAGGGAGGGAGAGAGAGACAGAGAGAGACAGAGTGAAAGAGGGAGGGAGAGAGAAAGGAGCAGAACCTACCGCGGCAACAACGCATATCACAGACAACAGAAGATATAGTGAAGCGCGCATCGCGCACCCCCCGGTGAAGAGAGAACAGCGAGAAATGACAGGCGGCAGTCACGAAAACAAGGTTCGTCTGTCGAAGTGGGAATGCAAATGTGAATTGAACCTGCGATCAACACGATCCTTATGAAATGAAATTCTCGCTGATTCACACAATTTCTCCTCTGTTTTTTTTTACTTTTTCGTTTTCATTAGGATCGCGGAGCGGCGCGCGTTTGTTTTGTTTTGTTCAGTGTTCATTTCACGATACTAGCCAACATTTTATACCGGTTTTGTCCAAATTATGAAAGAAAAAATGTTCCGACCTTTTCTCGCTTCATCAAGCTGAAAAAGTGCCCATCTTATAGTGAAATATGACAAACGTCCAGGTAGTTTTTAACTACAATCAAGTACGCCTTATAACCAGGTGACAAGATACTACTTCTTTTTATGAATAATGTTAAAGGATTAGCAGATAACTCCACTATATATCAAAAATTCACCAGTCTATACTCAGCAAAACTTGTATATTGGGATCGGAACCTGCAGGATCGGAACCTGCATAGTGACGCCTGAGAAGCGTGAACACATCCACTGTGCTACGTTTGTTGAGAGCAGCAACAGCTTATTTGAAAGATGCGCGAGAATCTCCAAAAGTTTGGCGAAAAGTTGAATGTTCAAAACGTACGGGAGTTACGGCGCATTGCCGCTCTTTCGCGACTTTTGCGTTCGAATTAGATTATATGAGTGAGGTTTTGTCCATCTCTACTCTCCGCAAAAACTACTCTCCGCAAAAATACTACTCTCCGCAAAAATAGAACTGAAACACTCGATCTTCCTCCTGCTTATCAACTCGTTCTGTCATCGGTGTTTTTGTCGTCGTTATCTCCTCTGTCGTTCATCTCACAACACATTTTTATATAGTGCATTTTAATACAATGTTATTCATTAATGGCAATATCCACATGTCTTGGGGCACTGTTTCTTCATCAGCTTCTTGTATGCAGGCAATTGACAGAGGCGGAAGTCGCCAGGTGTAGTGACGAGTGACCTACCGTATCCCTCCTCACTACCCTGTTGTAACCAGTTAACCACTGTAACATTACAGTAATATGGTACAGCTACCGTAACCCGAATAGATTGGCATGCCTCTGTCTCGTGTCACTTTCGCAACATCTTGGTGGTCTCACGACCGATCTTTGAACAGTGCGCATTCGAATGAGCGACGCATCTACACTCGCTAGGTAGATGTCATTTCGCATGTCTAGCACAATTTGCTCCTACTCGAATTCCCCAATATAAGCGGTCACCCGCGCCCACTAGTCAGTCGCTTCCAACACTCGCTCTCTTCTATTCACTCCCAGGCTAACCGCCTGGAGCAACCTGCCCCTCCTCGTGGAGTGAGGCAATCATTGAATAAAGAGAAACATATAACACCGCCTACGGGCTATCACTGGTTACCGCACCAGTCGCATTCAGTACGGACTCTGGTTAACGCACCAGATCCTACTACCCATCCAACTATCCATTCGGACTCTGGTTACCGCACCAGATCCAACAATCTATTCGGACTCTGGTTACCGCACCAGATCCAACTATCCATTCGGACTCTGGTTACCGCACCAGATCCAACTATCCATTCGGACTCTGGTTACCGCACCAGATCCAACTATCCATTCGGACTCTGGTTACCGCACCAGAACCAACTATCCATTCAGTCTACGGACTTAGCTGATTACCGCATCAGCTGCCTACGGGCTATCTCTGGTTCACGCACCAGATTCACATCTAGTCTACGGACTTAGTTGGTTACCGCACCAACTCGCCTACGGGCTTTTACTGGTTACCGCACCAAGTAGCAACTTACCTACGGGCAACCTGGTTACCGCATCGAACCTGGCAATAAGCCGAACCTCACCTGTCTTCCCACCTGCAGCCTCACCTGCCGGCACCAAGACGCCAAGAACCAAGCGTCATCAACGCATTCACCACACTATTGATTGCTCACCGATCAATAAAGGCTATTAGCTATACAACTGTGTTAGTTCTGTGTTGGTATTCACGAGGGACCGTTCACTTTATGGTGCATCGGCCGTTGTGATTACGAACACGGGTCTAACTGAACATCCCTTGTGAAACCTCACACAACACACTCTAAACCTCACACAACATATATCAACAACCACGTTTTCAACCGAGAACAATAACTATGTCCCCTACCGAATCCAGCAAGGAAAAGAAGGAAGAAAAAAGCGTGACTACAACCGTCGGTGAGGAAGCGATTCCTCACGAACTGCTGATGGACATGTCGGCGATCAGAGTCATCAAGAACAACATCGTCAAGTTGCTCGACGAGTTCAACAACCGCGATCAGGCAGAACTGCAAGCATTCCAACACAAGTGCCTTGTCAACCACAGCGAGATCACGAAGTTTGTCAACAGCGCTAAAAGCAACGCCAAAACTGCATTCGATAAGAAAGCATACAAGGAGTTCTTCGACAAGGAAGACGTGCTCAACCTCATGGTTCAGACCCAGATCATGATCAACATGGTGAAAGACGAGCTGGAGACGATCACTCCTACACCAGTAGCCAAAGAACACAACAACAGCAACAACAACAACAACAACAACAACAGCAACAACAGCAACAACATCAGCAACAACAACAACGGTAATGGAGACGGACCCAACTCAGTGCTCACAACTTATGCCGACACCCTCCATAAGCACACCTTCAGCAACAACAACAGTAACAACAAGAACAACACTTATTGCAACCTCAAAATCAACCAGGAAAGCATCAAAATGCCGAGATTCGGAGATAACGCTGACGAGTTCCGCACATTCTGGCTAGCATTCGAAACGCTCATCCACAACAACGACTCGATTCCGAACATGTCGAAACTACTGACCATTCACAACTCCTGCACGAGCAAACATCTGAAAGGATGCATCCCAGCACACGCAGAAAACTACGACGACGCTGTTACCTATCTCAAAGCCAGATTCCACAACCCGTTGGACAAACACGACCGAGTTTACACCAAACTCACGAACCTGAAGCCACTAGTCGACACGGACAGTATAGTAAAAAAAGATCCCACATGCTACTCATGGTGTATTGTTGTGCAGCACCACCGACAAGCCTATAACAATTTTGAATCAAAATGGTTCGACCGCGAAAAGGCTGGGTCAGCCGGCCAGAAAACAGCTGATCAGCTGTTTTGTTGTTCTCTTGATTTTTGTTTGTTTATATGAGATATATTTGTTTCTGTTGTCTATTACATATGAAATATTAAACCTCTCTACGATGTTCATGTTAATTGCATTGAAGTTTTCGCAAACAAGCTCTAAAAACACTTTTCGAAATCACTGTCGCGCTTCGGATTTAGTCCTTTTATTTTTTTTAAATGTTTGCTTATAGATATGCATAGAATTACTTGTTCACAATGACGCTGCCCGGCCGGTCGAAGTTTCACGAGCTGAACGACGGCGCCTCGTTCACATTGCACGGCAGCTTGTTCAGGTGTGTTCCCATTTTGTCTTGTTGTTATCTTTTGTTTTTATAATGTGAATAATATGATAAATGCGTGGTATTAAATTACTCCGCAACGTTATTCGTTCAGAGTGCGCGTTGGCTGATGCGTGCGTACGCTGCGATGCGGGTGCTGGTCAACAACTCGAGCGCGGTCACTGCTCGTGATCCATTACTATCGGATACTGCCTCATGAGAGGGTAAGGAGATTGTTGATCGTATTCACGACTGCGTAAGATATTTGTATGTGTTTTGTGCATGTCGGTTGCAGGAATCTTCCCTGCCGAACTCCACGCTGGCGATGGTTCGCCGCCCGACTTTCTTTTCTCACACGCCTTATCGCTAAGGTATGTCTTCTATGACTATGTGATTTAATGGTGCTGACAAATTGGTCTATTGTTCACCAATATCACTTGTATTGTACTTCACATGAATGTTGTTACGATAGCGGTCTGGTTTGAAACTTAATCGTTACAGGTGCTGTGGGAGGGATGACTCGCCCTTCCGACTGTCAGCTGCAGCGACTCCGACACGACTCCGACCACAATTTTTTGTCAATAATATAATATTGAACATTCATTTTTGTTTCGTATCGTGATAAACGCGTGTTTTGCCATAGTTGGTTGTGTAATACTATCACTGAAAGTCGTCAATGCATTCTGTGTTCTTGGTTTTATGTTTCTGACTGTGAGAGGGGGGGAGGGGGTGCTCGAATGTTTTTCAAAATACGGTTTACGGTCAAATCACTGTATCACCAAGATCTCGCTGAGCGCCGAGTTCATGTTTGCGCGTCTTCAAGATAGATAATTGCTGCATTCGCATAGAGAGCAACTAGCTGCATAGTGCAGTGGCAGCGCAGTTGTCTCTAAATACTGCGCGCGTTCGTGCCCCCCGCGGGTTCGAGTCCCGTGGTGGGAATAGGTTTTGCTCACTGCAAAATGTCAAGAAAATTGTAAAAAAAAACCGCAAGAAAGTGAGAGGGGTTGTAAGCCCCGCCCATCGCTTGCGAATCATATATTTCGCCGTTGGCAGAGTGGCATGTGGGATCCAAGTCGACTATATCAACAAGGTCGGCAAGCTATTCGACAAAATACAGGCCACGATGAACATTGTCACCGACTTCAACAGGAACAAGGCTTCCGACAAGAACGACGCTCTGGTCACCATGCTTCAGACGATCATACTTCAAAAGTTCCCTCCTCGCTACCAGCGGAAGATCAGGAAGAAGATCACAGAGTGGGACACTAGCAAAGAACAAACCGTACAGACTACTCTGGAAATGCTGAACGGGCTCATCCAGATGGACAGAGTGATCAACAACAAAGCTGACAACAACAACGATGACGAAGACAATGACGAGATCGTGAACATCGTCCACAACAATCCCAACTACAACTTCAACAACAATCCCAACTACAACTCTAACAACAAACCCAATCACAACCCCAACTACACCAATCACAACCAGAACCACAACAACTACTACAACAACAACCGTCGCCATAACGATCGGTATAATCCCAACTACCCCAACAACGCGAACTTGCCTAACAACTCAAACTGGAACAACAACGGATACAACAACAATAACAACAAATTCCAACAGAGAAACAACAGTAGCAACCAGCGTTACGGACGTTCACCCAGCGTCGAGAGAGGATACTTCTGCATATTCTGCAACAGGAAGCACATCACTCCTCCTGCACTGTGTAAGGACAGATTCAACCAGCTCATCACAAAGACAGTACACGAACACAAAGCATGCCGCAAATGTTACCAGAGTCATATGACCAACACATGCATCCAACCGAACTGTCTCAACTGCGGAAAGGAACACTCGACAGAGTATTGCCTGAGCATGAGAAACTCCAACTTCAACACACAGAAGCACAGCAACGAACCGATGAACCACCAGCCAAACCTCTCAGGCGCCAACTCAACTCCGCTCGGAAACAAACGAGTCAACTTCTGCCATAACAACAACGATGAGGACAGCGACATCGAATCCATGAACAGCGAGAATTTTCGCTTTCAAGACGACGAATAAAAGCAGCAAGCCCAACAACCTACCAACCAATCAACATACAACCAACAACCCCAAATCAACAATCACATCTCCATCAACAATCATCATGACAACACACAAAAACAATGCCAACGTCGCTCTAATGACTTTGGTAGTAACAGTACGTAATCCAGAGACAAACCAAATAACACAAGCAACTGCCATAATTGACGGTGGCTCCACAACCTCGTTTATATCAGACGAACTCTCTCAAAAACTAGATTTAGAAACATTTAATGTCAAGGAAAGACCCTTTGGTATTTTCGGAGGGGGGACAACTTACAAAAAGACTGGGTTCAACAACATTGAGTTAACAAACGGCCAAATAACAATTCCCGCAACAGTGAGAACAACACCCGAGATAACCCAACGGTATTACACCTACAAAATCATTGACGAAGACAAAAAAGTTATCAATAACCTCAATCTCAGCATTCCAAATGTTGACAACAGACATATCTCTCCACAACTATTGATTGGGCAAGACCTGATAAACAAAATTTGTCCAGCAAAATCTCCAGTGGATCTGCCATCAGGACTGAGAGCAACACCAACGATTTTCGGCGACGTCCTATCAGGGGCAACGTCAAGTAAACCACAGAACATAACACTGCTCACCCAAGAACAAGAACAGCCGGATATCAGCCGATTCTGGGAACTCGACGCTATTGGAGTCCACAATGATGCAGAATTCGACACCAAAGAAGAAGAAAACGAGAAAATTAGACAATTCTTCCGCGAAACTGTCCGTATAAAAGATGATGGCATCCATGTTCGCTTCCCATTCAAAGACAAGGAGGCAAAACTTGCCGACAACTACAAAATAGCCTATAAACGATTACGATCTCAGTTCAACAACCTACGACACAAGGAAGAAATCTGGTCCGAGTACATGAAAATCTTCGAAACCCAAGAACAACTGGGAATAATAGAAGAGGTCAACTTCAAAGATCAACCCGGAAAACACATCTATCACATACCACATCAACTAGTTATAAAATTGTCGAGCGCAACAACAAAAGTACGCATTGTCTTTGATGCGTCCAGCCATTACAAGAACGAACAATCCCTAAACGATATTCTACATCCAGGACCACCAACCCTTCCCGATCTTTGTGGGATATTGCTAAGATGCAGAACACAACAATATCTCATGATATCAGACGTTGAAAAGGCATTTTTGCAAATTAGACTACAACCAGAAGATCGAGATTGCACACGTTTCCTTTGGATGAAAGATCCGACAAAACTAACCTGGGACGACAACAACATTCGGATTATGCGCTTTACAAGAATCCCCTTTGGGATAACATCATCGCCATATCTACTAGCCGCAAGCATCAATTACCATTTGGAATCCGTGGGAACACCACTGTGTTTTGAAATCATCAACAATATGTACGTGGATAACTCCATGTTACGTTCAAATTCTATCCAAGAAATGATCGAAAAGTACAAAACTTCAAAACAACTCTTTGCTGAAAGAAATCTGAACCTGCGAGAATACATTTCGAACAACAATGAAATCAACACAGCCATTGCAGAAAAGGATAGAGCCGAATCAACCAGTCAGAAACTACTAGGAGTCCCGTGGGACACCCAAACAGACACACTCGTAATCAAAATTGACATGCCCACATCCAACAACAAACCCGTAGTCGGCCGCCTTCCGAGTCTCGTCCTTCACGGCTTTCTTCGTGGTAGCATCGAGGGCCTCCACGTGCGAATCGTACTCGAGATGGATGCGCAGCGGCTGCCAGCTCTGCAAGGAACTTGATGAGAGAGAAAGAAAGAGAGACAGACAGACAGAGTGAAAGAGGGAGGGAGGGAGAGAGAGACAGAGAGAGACAGAGTGAAAGAGGGAGGGAGAGAGAAAGGAGCAGAACCTACCGCGGCAACAACGCATATCACAGACAACAGAAGATATAGTGAAGCGCGCATCGCGCACCCCCCGGTGAAGAGAGAACAGCGAGAAATGACAGGCGGCAGTCACGAAAACAAGGTTCGTCTGTCGAAGTGGGAATGCAAATGTGAATTGAACCTGCGATCAACACGATCCTTATGAAATGAAATTCTCGCTGATTCACACAATTTCTCCTCTGTTTTTTTTTACTTTTTCGTTTTCATTAGGATCGCGGAGCGGCGCGCGTTTGTTTTGTTTTGTTCAGTGTTCATTTCACGATACTAGCCAACATTTTATACCGGTTTTGTCCAAATTATGAAAGAAAAAATGTTCCGACCTTTTCTCGCTTCATCAAGCTGAAAAAGTGCCCATCTTATAGTGAAATATGACAAACGTCCAGGTAGTTTTTAACTACAATCAAGTACGCCTTATAACCAGGTGACAAGATACTACTTCTTTTTATGAATAATGTTAAAGGATTAGCAGATAACTCCACTATATATCAAAAATTCACCAGTCTATACTCAGCAAAACTTGTATATTGGGATCGGAACCTGCAGGATCGGAACCTGCATAGTGACGCCTGAGAAGCGTGAACACATCCACTGTGCTACGTTTGTTGAGAGCAGCAACAGCTTATTTGAAAGATGCGCGAGAATCTCCAAAAGTTTGGCGAAAAGTTGAATGTTCAAAACGTACGGGAGTTACGGCGCATTGCCGCTCTTTCGCGACTTTTGCGTTCGAATTAGATTATATGAGTGAGGTTTTGTCCATCTCTACTCTCCGCAAAAACTACTCTCCGCAAAAATACTACTCTCCGCAAAAATAGAACTGAAACACTCGATCTTCCTCCTGCTTATCAACTCGTTCTGTCATCGGTGTTTTTGTCGTCGTTATCTCCTCTGTCGTTCATCTCACAACACATTTTTATATAGTGCATTTTAATACAATGTTATTCATTAATGGCAATATCCACATGTCTTGGGGCACTGTTTCTTCATCAGCTTCTTGTATGCAGGCAATTGACAGAGGCGGAAGTCGCCAGGTGTAGTGACGAGTGACCTACCGTATCCCTCCTCACTACCCTGTTGTAACCAGTTAACCACTGTAACATTACAGTAATATGGTACAGCTACCGTAACCCGAATAGATTGGCATGCCTCTGTCTCGTGTCACTTTCGCAACATCTTGGTGGTCTCACGACCGATCTTTGAACAGTGCGCATTCGAATGAGCGACGCATCTACACTCGCTAGGTAGATGTCATTTCGCATGTCTAGCACAATTTGCTCCTACTCGAATTCCCCAATATAAGCGGTCACCCGCGCCCACTAGTCAGTCGCTTCCAACACTCGCTCTCTTCTATTCACTCCCAGGCTAACCGCCTGGAGCAACCTGCCCCTCCTCGTGGAGTGAGGCAATCATTGAATAAAGAGAAACATATAACACCGCCTACGGGCTATCACTGGTTACCGCACCAGTCGCATTCAGTACGGACTCTGGTTAACGCACCAGATCCTACTACCCATCCAACTATCCATTCGGACTCTGGTTACCGCACCAGATCCAACAATCTATTCGGACTCTGGGTACCGCACCAGATCCAACTATCCATTCGGACTCTGGTTACCGCACCAGATCCAACTATCCATTCGGACTCTGGTTACCGCACCAGATCCAACTATCCATTCGGACTCTGGTTACCGCACCAGAACCAACTATCCATTCAGTCTACGGACTTAGCTGATTACCGCATCAGCTGCCTACGGGCTATCTCTGGTTCACGCACCAGATTCACATCTAGTCTACGGACTTAGTTGGTTACCGCACCAACTCGCCTACGGGCTTTTACTGGTTACCGCACCAAGTAGCAACTTACCTACGGGCAACCTGGTTACCGCATCGAACCTGGCAATAAGCCGAACCTCACCTGTCTTCCCACCTGCAGCCTCACGTTTACACCAAACTCACGAACCTGAAGCCACTAGTCGACACGGACAGTATAGTAAAAAAAGATCCCACATGCTACTCATGGTGTATTGTTGTGCAGCACCACCGACAAGCCTATAACAATTTTGAATCAAAATGGTTCGACCGCGAAAAGGCTGGGTCAGCCGGCCAGAAAACAGCTGATCAGCTGTTTTGTTGTTCTCTTGATTTTTGTTTGTTTATATGAGATATATTTGTTTCTGTTGTCTATTACATATGAAATATTAAACCTCTCTACGATGTTCATGTTAATTGCATTGAAGTTTTCGCAAACAAGCTCTAAAAACACTTTTCGAAATCACTGTCGCGCTTCGGATTTAGTCCTTTTATTTTTTTTTAAATGTTTGCTTATAGATATGCATAGAATTACTTGTTCACAATGACGCTGCCCGGCCGGTCGAAGTTTCACGAGCTGAACGACGGCGCCTCGTTCACATTGCACGGCAGCTTGTTCAGGTGTGTTCCCATTTTGTCTTGTTGTTATCTTTTGTTTTTATAATGTGAATAATATGATAAATGCGTGGTATTAAATTACTCCGCAACGTTATTCGTTCAGAGTGCGCGTTGGCTGATGCGTGCGTACGCTGCGATGCGGGTGCTGGTCAACAACTCGAGCGCGGTCACTGCTCGTGATCCATTACTATCGGATACTGCCTCATGAGAGGGTAAGGAGATTGTTGATCGTATTCACGACTGCGTAAGATATTTGTATGTGTTTTGTGCATGTCGGTTGCAGGAATCTTCCCTGCCGAACTCCACGCTGGCGATGGTTCGCCGCCCGACTTTCTTTTCTCACACGCCTTATCGCTAAGGTATGTCTTCTATGACTATGTGATTTAATGGTGCTGACAAATTGGTCTATTGTTCACCAATATCACTTGTATTGTACTTCACATGAATGTTGTTACGATAGCGGTCTGGTTTGAAACTTAATCGTTACAGGTGCTGTGGGAGGGATGACTCGCCCTTCCGACTGTCAGCTGCAGCGACTCCGACACGACTCCGACCACAATTTTTTGTCAATAATATAATATTGAACATTCATTTTTGTTTCGTATCGTGATAAACGCGTGTTTTGCCATAGTTGGTTGTGTAATACTATCACTGAAAGTCGTCAATGCATTCTGTGTTCTTGGTTTTATGTTTCTGACTGTGAGAGGGGGGGAGGGGGTGCTCGAATGTTTTTCAAAATACGGTTTACGGTCAAATCACTGTATCACCAAGATCTCGCTGAGCGCCGAGTTCATGTTTGCGCGTCTTCAAGATAGATAATTGCTGCATTCGCATAGAGAGCAACTAGCTGCATAGTGCAGTGGCAGCGCAGTTGTCTCTAAATACTGCGCGCGTTCGTGCCCCCCGCGGGTTCGAGTCCCGTGGTGGGAATAGGTTTTGCTCACTGCAAAATGTCAAGAAAATTGTAAAAAAAAACCGCAAGAAAGTGAGAGGGGTTGTAAGCCCCGCCCATCGCTTGCGAATCATATATTTCGCCGTTGGCAGAGTGGCATGTGGGATCCAAGTCGACTATATCAACAAGGTCGGCAAGCTATTCGACAAAATACAGGCCACGATGAACATTGTCACCGACTTCAACAGGAACAAGGCTTCCGACAAGAACGACGCTCTGGTCACCATGCTTCAGACGATCATACTTCAAAAGTTCCCTCCTCGCTACCAGCGGAAGATCAGGAAGAAGATCACAGAGTGGGACACTAGCAAAGAACAAACCGTACAGACTACTCTGGAAATGCTGAACGGGCTCATCCAGATGGACAGAGTGATCAACAACAAAGCTGACAACAACAACGATGACGAAGACAATGACGAGATCGTGAACATCGTCCACAACAATCCCAACTACAACTTCAACAACAATCCCAACTACAACTCTAACAACAAACCCAATCACAACCCCAACTACACCAATCACAACCAGAACCACAACAACTACTACAACAACAACCGTCGCCATAACGATCGGTATAATCCCAACTACCCCAACAACGCGAACTTGCCTAACAACTCAAACTGGAACAACAACGGATACAACAACAATAACAACAAATTCCAACAGAGAAACAACAGTAGCAACCAGCGTTACGGACGTTCACCCAGCGTCGAGAGAGGATACTTCTGCATATTCTGCAACAGGAAGCACATCACTCCTCCTGCACTGTGTAAGGACAGATTCAACCAGCTCATCACAAAGACAGTACACGAACACAAAGCATGCCGCAAATGTTACCAGAGTCATATGACCAACACATGCATCCAACCGAACTGTCTCAACTGCGGAAAGGAACACTCGACAGAGTATTGCCTGAGCATGAGAAACTCCAACTTCAACACACAGAAGCACAGCAACGAACCGATGAACCACCAGCCAAACCTCTCAGGCGCCAACTCAACTCCGCTCGGAAACAAACGAGTCAACTTCTGCCATAACAACAACGATGAGGACAGCGACATCGAATCCATGAACAGCGAGAATTTTCGCTTTCAAGACGACGAATAAAAGCAGCAAGCCCAACAACCTACCAACCAATCAACATACAACCAACAACCCCAAATCAACAATCACATCTCCATCAACAATCATCATGACAACACACAAAAACAATGCCAACGTCGCTCTAATGACTTTGGTAGTAACAGTACGTAATCCAGAGACAAACCAAATAACACAAGCAACTGCCATAATTGACGGTGGCTCCACAACCTCGTTTATATCAGACGAACTCTCTCAAAAACTAGATTTAGAAACATTTAATGTCAAGGAAAGACCCTTTGGTATTTTCGGAGGGGGGACAACTTACAAAAAGACTGGGTTCAACAACATTGAGTTAACAAACGGCCAAATAACAATTCCCGCAACAGTGAGAACAACACCCGAGATAACCCAACGGTATTACACCTACAAAATCATTGACGAAGACAAAAAAGTTATCAATAACCTCAATCTCAGCATTCCAAATGTTGACAACAGACATATCTCTCCACAACTATTGATTGGGCAAGACCTGATAAACAAAATTTGTCCAGCAAAATCTCCAGTGGATCTGCCATCAGGACTGAGAGCAACACCAACGATTTTCGGCGACGTCCTATCAGGGGCAACGTCAAGTAAACCACAGAACATAACACTGCTCACCCAAGAACAAGAACAGCCGGATATCAGCCGATTCTGGGAACTCGACGCTATTGGAGTCCACAATGATGCAGAATTCGACACCAAAGAAGAAGAAAACGAGAAAATTAGACAATTCTTCCGCGAAACTGTCCGTATAAAAGATGATGGCATCCATGTTCGCTTCCCATTCAAAGACAAGGAGGCAAAACTTGCCGACAACTACAAAATAGCCTATAAACGATTACGATCTCAGTTCAACAACCTACGACACAAGGAAGAAATCTGGTCCGAGTACATGAAAATCTTCGAAACCCAAGAACAACTGGGAATAATAGAAGAGGTCAACTTCAAAGATCAACCCGGAAAACACATCTATCACATACCACATCAACTAGTTATAAAATTGTCGAGCGCAACAACAAAAGTACGCATTGTCTTTGATGCGTCCAGCCATTACAAGAACGAACAATCCCTAAACAATATTCTACATCCAGGACCACCAACCCTTCCCGATCTTTGTGGGATATTGCTAAGATGCAGAACACAACAATATCTCATGATATCAGACGTTGAAAAGGCATTTTTGCAAATTAGACTACAACCAGAAGATCGAGATTGCACACGTTTCCTTTGGATGAAAGATCCGACAAAACTAACCTGGGACGACAACAACATTCGGATTATGCGCTTTACAAGAATCCCCTTTGGGATAACATCATCGCCATATCTACTAGCCGCAAGCATCAATTACCATTTGGAATCCGTGGGAACACCACTGTGTTTTGAAATCATCAACAATATGTACGTGGATAACTCCATGTTACGTTCAAATTCTATCCAAGAAATGATCGAAAAGTACAAAACTTCAAAACAACTCTTTGCTGAAAGAAATCTGAACCTGCGAGAATACATTTCGAACAACAATGAAATCAACACAGCCATTGCAGAAAAGGATAGAGCCGAATCAACCAGTCAGAAACTACTAGGAGTCCCGTGGGACACCCAAACAGACACACTCGTAATCAAAATTGACATGCCCACATCCAACAACAAACCCGTCACTAAACGATCAATCGCGAGCGAATCGGCTTCCATCTACGACCCACTAGGTCTCATAACCCCTTTGTTAACAAAGATAAAAATCATGTGCCAAGAACTCTGGCACAAAAATCTGAAGTGGGATGACGAACTAGACTCAACAAGTGTGGATCAATGGAACAAGCTACGTGAAGAAATAAACACAACGGTATCAGTGAAGAGAATGATATCAACAAACAGCCTGGTGTCAAAATACGAACTCTGTGTATTTGTTGATGCAGCAACGAAAGCTTACGGAGGCGCTGTGTATTTGAGAGAAACGAAATCAACAGGCGAAGTAAGCAGCAATCTCATATTCTCCAAACTACGTCTCTCACCAGCCAGACAAAAACAAACTATACCACGACTTGAACTTCTAGCAATCCTAGTAGGATCAACCATTACCAACTTCGTCTTGAAACACATTAACAAGGAGACCAACATCTCTAACGTACACATCTTCTCAGACTCTATGGTAGTCCTCGAGTGGCTCACGAAAACTAAACCCATGAAACAAGATGTCTTTGTGAGAAACCGGATCAAAAAGATAACAGCCGAGATCAGGAAAATAGAAACGGAAGTGGGATCCGATGTAACACTTCGTTACGTGAATACTTCAGAAAACCCAGCAGACGCCATAACACGAGGACTAGACAAGACAACCATCCTCAAACACTTATGGTGGCACGGCCCAAAGTATCTCCAACACAATCACTCCAAATGGGGCGAAATAAAATATCTGAAGACGAATGAAGTTTGTCTCACAACCATCGAAACCGACACAACAATCGTTGACATACCACGATTCTCGCAACTTCCTCGCGTGATAAACGCAGTAGCGTATGTACTTAAGTTCATACACAAATGCTCAAAAGGCAAGTACCCCTCTAACAAAGAAACCAACTGGAACACGTCTCGAATTACCTCAGAACAATATGATACCGCATTTAACACTATCATTAAACAACACCAACTACAATGCAACATTAGAAAGGAGAGCGCGAACTATACGAACCTATTCCCGAAACAAGACAAACTCGGAATCTATCGAGCACACGGCCGTCTCAACAACAGCAATCTGTCAAAGAATGCCAAACAACCGATAATCATATCCGGAAAGTCTCACCTTGCCAAACTCATAGCACGATACACTCATAAAACATTAGCTCATTCCGGAACTAACGCAACATTGGCTCAAACCCGCGAAAACTACTGGATCACGAGCGGGCGACAAACTATTAAGAACGTTGTACAGTCATGTACAATATGCAGACGTTTCAACTCACACCCATATCGCTACCCCGACATGGGTGATCTTCCAGAAGAAAGAGTCACACAACAACGAGTATTCAGCAACATCGGTGTCGATTATTTTGGTCCGCTATCCGATTTCACGACATCCAACAAAAAGACATGGGGAGTAATATTCACTTGTCTCGCAACACGATTAATTCATATCGAAACAGCTCACGACATAAGCACAAAAACTTTCCTCGCTTTACTCAAACGTTTCATAGCCCGAAGAGGAAAATCAACCACAGTATTGTCTGACAACGGTACCCAATTTGTACTTGCCAATAAAGTACTACAAAACGAAAATATACGGAATTATCTGAACGAAAAGGCAATAACATGGAAATTCATCCCAGCACTCTCCCCGTGGAGAGGAGCAGTTTACGAGAGACTCATCGGATCCATCAAACTATGCCTATACAAGATAACAAACAAAAACAAACTGAAAAATTACGAACTGGACAATCTCTTAGTAGAGGTAGAAGGTATCATCAACTCAAGGCCTCTAACCTATGTATCAACTGACATCGGAGAGAAGATTCTCAGACCTTCTGACATAATAATGCCAGACGCAACCTTCAAACCAATCGAATTCAACAAGAACAACATGGAATCTGACGAAGAAGAGTTTGGTGAATCAACAACATACAAAAACACCATCAGGAACATGAAAAATTCAGAAGAAAACATCGAAAACTTCTGGAAACTATGGTACGAGGAATACATTAAAGGCTTGCGAGCATCTCACAAAAAACGAATGAACAACAAAAAGTACTCAGCAACACAACCCCGACTAGGAGCAGTAGTCATCGTAACCGACGAGAAACTCGCCAAGTTCAGATGGCCATTGGGAACAATCACGGAACTGATAACAAGTACAGATAACTCCATCAGAACAGTGAAGGTAAAAATGAACAACAAAGAAAAAATTAAATCTATAAATCAACTTATTCCACTCGAAATATAAAAAAAAAAATAAAAAAAAAAAAAAAATAAAAAAAAAATAAAAAAAAAATAAAATTTACAAATTACGGACTGTAAAAACATCACCAAATTAAAAATAAAATAAAATAAATAAATCATAATAAAACAAAATATTGGTCCCAATACGAAAATAGGCTCCGCCCAAAATTCATAGCAAAAAAATGTCCCCACACGAAAACATACACGGGCGGTACGTAACCGGATATGGTGAGATCACTCACTATCGACTCACTGAAAAAATCCCAACCACTACGTCAATTTACGTTGTTATTATTGTTTTGTTTTTTTTACAACGCGTACCGCTCGTTGATCTTGTTAATCCATCCACATCACGTTGTTCACAACTTCACTTGTTGTACTTCACGTTGTCAATTGATTTCTTATCCGCCATTCGGCCAGTATCTTGATCCGTTTACAATTATCATAAACTAATATCCTTATCATCATTGATAAGATAACCCGTGTCCGAATTGCGTATCTTACCGTGCCGTACCGCGATTCGGTTAATTCCACAACATCAATTTGTCGTTCAGATGGAGGAATATTTCCTTACCGAAGAGTTCTTCATGGAACATGAAGACTCGCTGCTGAACGAGAAGGAGGTGAACGAGGTCATCCTCAAGGACGGAGCCGCCGCCACCAAGGAAGGAGCACCCGAGTCACCGCACACTTCGGAGGACACCACCGATGCCGACGACGTCATGTTCAAGAACGGCGAGCACGACTCGAAGAAGCCCGAGATCACCACCACCCCCATGGAGCCCAGCAAGGTCAACAAGAAGAAAAAGTTGGCCGACGACGTGGGAGAACTCCGGAAGGAGCAGCAAAAGGTGTTCGCCCACCTCAACAAGGTGACTGAAGTCCAGAACGTTTTGTCGAAGAACAACGACAAACTGCTGGATCAGTTCAACATCCTGGCTGGAGAGCTGAATAAGGTGTTGATCAGGCTCAACGACATCAACCCCCAGAACAACACTGGAAACACGCCTTCTCCGGATGAGAAGGAGAAGGACAAGACTCCCATGCAGCCCGTCTCCCAGTATGGATCGACCAACAAGGCGGACACCCAAGGAATCTCCAACGAAGGGTCCTCCATCTGTCATAATGACGAGGGCGCGGCGATCGCGGCGTCACTCGCCATCGAGAAGAACCGTGTGCGCGGCAAGCACACCAACCACTTCTCGTCCGATTCGGACAGGTCGAGGTCTACGAGGAAGGCAGCGAAGCGTCGCCGCAAGTTGGATAAGCCTCCCGCCTGCGTTGCGTGCCAGGGCGCCCATTGGATATACAGCTGTCCGAAGTACATCACCGCCGAAGCGAGAATCAAGCGATGCCGAGAAGAGAACATCTGTCTGCTGTGCGTGTCGGCTCATGGAGGAGTCTGCCGCCGAGCAGGAACCCCGTGTACAGGCTGTGGAGCGAGGCAGCACAATGTTGCCCTGTGCTGGCGGCTGTTCCCCAACCGCCGCTCCTAAAACTTCAACCTTCCGGAGCAGTCAAAAGACCAACAAGCATCTGCGTCTACGCGTCTATGTCTAACCAACTTCACTAACTCATTTTGTTATGTGATAAAACTGATGTAACAATTGCTTGTTGATTGTGTGTCATTAACTCTATCGTGGTTTCGAAAGAAACATCACGTTGATATCTTGAATGTGAATTTTCAATTATCATTGATTATCATTGTTCATAACCACTCCACTTCTCAACCTTATAATTATCATTGAATGTCATTGTTCATAACCACTCCACTTGTCATTCGTTTATCAACACCAACCAATCGAATTATTGATTATCGATTATTGATTGACTCGTAAAATTTTAACATGTTGTTTAGGGGGGAGTGTAGTGACGAGTGACCTACCGTATCCCTCCTCACTACCCTGTTGTAACCAGTTAACCACTGTAACATTACAGTAATATGGTACAGCTACCGTAACCCGAATAGATTGGCATGCCTCTGTCTCGTGTCACTTTCGCAACATCTTGGTGGTCTCACGACCGATCTTTGAACAGTGCGCATTCGAATGAGCGACGCATCTACACTCGCTAGGTAGATGTCATTTCGCATGTCTAGCACAATTTGCTCCTACTCGAATTCCCCAATATAAGCGGTCACCCGCGCCCACTAGTCAGTCGCTTCCAACACTCGCTCTCTTCTATTCACTCCCAGGCTAACCGCCTGGAGCAACCTGCCCCTCCTCGTGGAGTGAGGCAATCATTGAATAAAGAGAAACATATAACACCGCCTACGGGCTATCACTGGTTACCGCACCAGTCGCATTCAGTACGGACTCTGGTTAACGCACCAGATCCTACTACCCATCCAACTATCCATTCGGACTCTGGTTACCGCACCAGATCCAACAATCTATTCGGACTCTGGTTACCGCACCAGATCCAACTATCCATTCGGACTCTGGTTACCGCACCAGATCCAACTATCCATTCGGACTCTGGTTACCGCACCAGATCCAACTATCCATTCGGACTCTGGTTACCGCACCAGATCCAACTATCCATTCAGTCTACGGACTTAGCTGATTACCGCATCAGCTGCCTACGGGCTATCTCTGGTTCACGCACCAGATTCACATCTAGTCTACGGACTTAGTTGGTTACCGCACCAACTCGCCTACGGGCTTTTACTGGTTACCGCACCAAGTAGCAACTTACCTACGGGCAACCTGGTTACCGCATCGAACCTGGCAATAAGCCGAACCTCACCTGTCTTCCCACCTGCAGCCTCACCTGCCGGCACCAAGACGCCAAGAACCAAGCGTCATCAACGCATTCACCACACTATTGATTGCTCACCGATCAATAAAGGCTATTAGCTATACAACTGTGTTAGTTCTGTGTTGGTATTCACGAGGGACCGTTCACTTTACCAGGACAGTCAGAGACGCCGGTGGCTGGGTTCACCAAATCCTGACAAGCTGCAATGAGAACGTCATTTTGCTATGTCTCCTCCCTCTTTCTCTTCGTTGTTCGCTGGGAGTTGTGATGTCTGTGCGTTCCGGCGGTTCAGTGGATTTAAACACGACACAATATGATCCTATTCCTACCAGTCCACTTTGGCTGACACCTCGACGAGAGAAGCCGATAAGTGTCACAACAGCCTAGCCCCCCTCCCCTCCCTCTCATCTCACCCCAGCCACTACCAGATGTAATCACTTCCCGAAATGTCCACCCTACTCAATCAGACAACAGACAATGTTCGAGCCATTATTTATTAACGGTGGAGAGAGGGAGAGAGACCATACTCTCCTCGGGGGAGGAAGAGGCAAGAGTCCTTAGGCAATCTCCTCGGGGGCGGGGCCGGTCGGCGCAAGCGCCGACACTCCGCGGCCAGGCGCGATGTTCTCCTGAGCGGACACCTCCTCGTTGGCTCCGACGTCGGGGGCCTCTCGTCCGTCTTCCTCGCGCTCCTCGCCGTCGACCGCTCCAGCACGCTCGGTGTACTTGGTGGCATCGGCAGCATGGATGGCGAGCTCCGCTGACTGCTCGACGACTCGGGAGCTGGCGTGGACTTCTTTCTTCTGCCGCTTTCTGAAGACGGTGGAGGGCTGCAGGCGGGCAACGTGTCCTCGGCCTCCTCGATATCCGCCTCGGCCTCCCTGGTATCCGCCTCGGCCTCCCTGGTGTCCGCCTCGGCCTCCCTGGTATCCGCCTCGGCCTCCCTGGTGTCCGCCTCGGCCTCCCTGGTATCCGCCGCGGCCTCCTTGGTGTCCGCCGCGGCCGCCGCGGTAGCCTCCCCGGCTTCCGTTGACGGGGGCACCGCCGAAGAAGACGAGCGGGGGCATCGGACCGTGCGGGGTTTGGCCGACAGCCGGAGGGTGGGGAGTGGGGGCGGTGGACATGAACATCGTATGCAGGAAGCGATCGAAGTATCCGTAGTTTTGGCTCATTGTGAGACGATGCTTCCGTCCTGCCCTGCCCATATTTATACGGTTCAGAGGCCGGGTTGACCTCATCTGGGGCCCTGCCTCCCGCTCCCGCCTCTCGCTCTCGTGGTCTACTCTCTCTCTTACTCTTCCTCTCTCACAATCGGCATTGGTACGACGATACAGATGGGATCACATGACGCTCGGGAAACTCAGCTGGCACAAAGACATGATGAGATAAACATACAATCTTCCTTGCATCGACACATGTCTCGCACCATTCGATGTCGGTTTGCGGACTCATGTGGTTTATTCTGTGTCTCACACTGACTTGCGGCGAAGGAATTCAGCTAATTCAAATGGTCAACTGTCCCACTTGCGACGTCCAATCCGATATCTGCGTGGCCTTCCACCAGTAAGTATTACGATATAATGCGTACGTGCGTATGTACATAGTGCTCTCTGTCAGGTATCCGCGCTACTACGACTGTGTGCGTCTTGATGCAATTCCGTGTTGGCTCTGGGAGGCTCTCTATGCACAGAGGGATGAGGATCACTGTATTTCTCACATTCCCATCGATTCGCATTCGATGGGATCCTCCGCCGCCGGCCACACATCTGTTCGCTTTACGATGCTCTCTGTTAGCCTCGCGGCGCTGATCCTTTGACAGAGAGGAGTGCGGTGATACAATGGTCCATTATACAGTTATATTGCTCGAATGAATAATAAATGATTGTAAAGAATATAACAGTTTTTGGGAATCTTGCACGGCAGTGTGCTCTGAGGTTTGTTTTACATAGAGAGTTATACATATATTTGACGGATATTTACCTAATTGTTGCTCAAATACATGCGATTGCACAAGGGATTACAACCTTGATTAGAAGAAAGACTATTCCGACAAGCATCGCCACGCTGCCGATGATTTTTGGCAGGTTGCTCATGAAGGCTAGAAATGACATTGCGAAACTGGGGGTTTCGATAGTGTTCGTGTAAACAATCTCTCCCTCGACAGTCCCTCCGAGAATGCTGGAAATCTCGTCTGCACCACTGTAGTGCAGAATGCCGTCTAGCTGAATCGCCGTTCTTTTTCCTCCGCAGCGCATCGTGCAGGAGAATTTGGCTTCCGACCTGTCCGTCTTGAAACGGACTGTGTTCACCGTACCACTGGGTGCACACGTGAGTGTGTCTGTCCACTCATTGTTACACACCAGCTGAGCGGAGGTGGCTCTGTCGCTGTCAGACGCGCATGTCAGATTGGCGAACGCTCCACTGACACATGAGTAGCAACCAGCAATGTGGCTGTACGATACTAGAGAGCACTTAGATACAGAGTGATCTACTCCCGTCTTCAAATCTTTTTCCAGGTTTAGCTGCAAGTGGATGTTATTGTGCAGCGTTTTGAACACTGGTAGGTTGCCATCTTTTGAGGGCAATATCTCGAAATGCCGTCCAATAAGTGGCAGCCGGTTGTCTTCTGCTTCTACTAGGTCTGAGTAGTCTACTGGCTTGTCACACTCGCACACTGCGACGTCTTCTGCTGGGCTGCACCTGCACGTCTCTCGATACGCGCACTTGCCTTGTTGATCACAAATCAGAAGCGGGGGTGGCAGGTTGGTTCGAATTAGAGCCAGCTTGTTCTGGAATGCGACAAACGACTTTGTCATGTAGCGAATCGGCTCAGTTGTCGCATCGATAAGCGTCAGGTTGCTTCTCTCAAATCGGATCGTTCCTCCGTTGTCGATGACAATTTGACGTTTCGTCTTGTTTCCAGCTCTGGAGATTTCGACTGTCAACACCGCCTGCCTGTCATAGTTCTCGCACTCGAATAGTTGCACTCGATCCGGAATCGTGGGCACAACGTAGTTTCTCACGAACAGGCATCCAGGCGTGGGCAGCAGGCAGCCGCACTGTAGGAAGCCGCAGCTTTCCATGCAGAGAGATGCTCCGGCGTGCCCCGCCGCCATGGTCAGCTCGGGGATGACGGTGCTGGTGTTGACCGCTGCGCATTTCTGCGCCGTACAGAGAGAATTGCCTGCGCATCGATTGACGCTCGCGTTGTGCAGAGACACGTTCTTTGTGTACATAATCGCTCCCGGCACGCACTTGTGTGATAGGTATTCCAATTTGAAAGACAACTTCTCCGTCTCTGATCCCTCTCCTCCCACGTGCAGACAAATCTCCCGCACTGTCGGCGTGAACATCAGTTCCACTGTCTTCTTGATAACACACTTGTTCCATGTGCACTGCTCCTCGCTGTGCGAGATGGGCACGCTCACATCACACGCGCTCGCCGCTGACATAATCGCGAATACGGTGGCTATGAGTAGTGCGCGTCTCGCAGGTGTTCTCGTTCGAGTCAGCCACTCTCCCATTTCGAGTTCTGCTGCGCGGTCGGGATCTCTCCTCACTGACCCGAGGACCCTCCGGCCAAACGAGGTCCCGCCCCTTCCTGTCAATGCGCTTATCTGATCATTTTCTCGCCTCTTCTCGCACCATTTACGGTGCGGGCAGCAGACGCACCAGTATGCGGCCGATATGATAAGACCAATGATTGTGGAGATGTATATCACAAATAGTCGAACTCCGCAGTGGGGATTAATCAGCACGTGGGCGAGGCACGTTGTACATGCCGCTGTCTTACAGTAATCTTTCGGCGGGCATGTGGTGGATACGATCTGAATCCGGGATTCCTCCGTTCGTCTCCACTTCACAGCGTGCTCGACAGTCAGTATGCTCACTGGAATCACCACCTCCGTGGCGTTTCCTGATTGCAGACCATGCAGACAGTAGTGCTCGCTGCAGACATCATATGTTCCAGCCGGATTCTTATCGTATAGAGTCACACCGGTTTCCGTACATACAATCACCGTGTCATTTCCGGAAGGGATCATGTGTGATTCGTCTGTCTCCCATGCATCATGCGACTCGATGAAATCAGCGTGCGAGTCTGCGAGATCTGCGACCCTGTTCGAATCTCGCCAGTGGATCCCGTCTTCACGCATTGATCGATCATAAATCTGTTGGCCTCTCATCAGTCCGGCCATGAATGCCCTCTGGCTCCTCAGGTCCCCATCCATCCAGTCATCGAACGTTGAGTTCGCGACAGGCTCAGGCGGATTGGTGGTGGTGGGAGGGGAACGCGTAGGTGAAGCAAGAGTAGTAGCTGGGCTCATAATAGTCGTTTTTGGACTAGATGCCAGTCTGGGTGTGTATGCAGTGGGTGTGAATGGGGGGGCGGTGGTTGTTGTAAACGCGCGAGTCGACACAGGGAGCGGAAGAGACTGCCTCGGTGGCTGTGTAGTCTCCCATTTCCGAACTTCTGCGTTGTAATCTCGGATCGCGTTACAGGGGAGGAACAATGCCAGCAGTGACATCATTGTAACCAGCGTTGCGGCCTTGTTGCATCGCGTCGGCGTTCGCTTCTGCTTCAGTTTCGGCTCCGGTCTCTCGATTTCAATAGGCACAAGGTGCTGGATTGCCCTAGACAAGACGTGTCCGTTGGCTGTGCGCACGTGCACAGTTCGCACCTGACCGTCCCTTCCCTCTTTCAACCCCGTGACCAGAGCTGTCGGCCATTCGCGGCGCGACTTGTTCTCATCCCTGATCAGTACCATATCACCGACGCGCGGTCTTTTTGTCGCAGATTTCGACGCTCTTTTCAGAGCCGTCTCCGTGTATGTCGCGTTGTTCGCCATGTACTCCCGAGTGAACACACTCCAGAATTTCTTCACGTGCTTCACTACATGATTGTAACTTTCTACAGTAGACTCGTACTCTCTCTCCACGTTTTTCTTCAGAAGTTCTTCTGGACTGTGCGTCACTATGTTGGGAGTGACCAGATCGAGTGGGCAGATCGTGCGCGCGCCTCCCTCACTCTCCACTTGTGTGAGCGGGCGGGAGTTGACCACCCTGCCGGCCTCGGCGAGCAGGGTCATGTATTCCATCAGCGTCGGGGTCTCGCGGTGGAGGGTCTTTTTGATAGAGCCTTTCACCTCTCCAATCAACCTCTCCCACGCTCCGCCTTGGAAGGGAGCGCGTGGCGTGTTGAACGACCACTTGATTCCTCGCCAGCTGGTGCTGCTGACCCTGTAGGACGTGTCCGTCCGCATTTCTCCTTTCAGCAGTTTTGCTGCCAGAACAAAGTTCCTTCCATTGTCGCTCAGGATCGAACAGGGCGGACCGTTCCGTGCAATGTGACGTGAGAACGCCAGTATCAATTCCTCGGCGGACTGATCACAGACTGCTTCCAAGTGCACCAGCCTGGAGACGAGGCATGTGAAAATGACCCCGTACATCTTGCGCGGCTGACCATTCTTGTCCGGCCGCACCCAGTGAGGCCCGAACAGATCGACTCCGACGTGTGTGTACGGGTGCGATGCCTGGACTCTCTCCGCTGGAAGGGGTCCCCTCTCCGCTTCTGGGAAGGGGGCGTTGTTGTAACGCTGGCAACGTACGCATCTGCGGAGCGTCAGTTTCACCGTGTACGATCCTTTCTCGATAAAGTATGTCTTATTCATCTCGGCGAGTACTGTCTGTAAGCCTGCATGCATTTTCTCCGAGTGGCAGTTGTTGATCAGTGCCCACGTCACCCTTTCGTCTCTTTTGAGAATCACTCTTTCCACTGACTCATCCGGGAGGTCTGCGTTCTGCAGCCGCGTCACAACTCGGTAGATTAAATCAGATCCTCTCTTGATATTCCATCGCTTCTTCTCTCTCATCTGTTGGATGTATTCAGGAGACTGAGAGAGTCTGATCAGCAGGTTCTGGGCTGCTTTCCAGCGAGCAGCCGGATCGTCTTCGGCCGCGACTTCAGGGAGTGCGGCTGCCAGTCTCGTCTGCTTTTCTTTGCAGATCCTGTCGTAGACTTTCATTCGAATGAACTTGAGTACAATAGCGGCACGAGAGACTAGCTTGGACAGCTTGTTTGTGCGCTCTGTTCGCAACACGTCTCCCTCGCACTCCGCGGCTGCCGTGTTCACCCGAACCTCGAGATCGGCGGGTTCGACGTCTTCTCCAGTGTCTGTCACGTTGAACACTAGTTTGCTCTCTGGCCAGTCGGACGGGTCCTTCTTCAACCAGTGGGGGCCGGAGAACCACTCGCTCGCCGCGAGATCGTCTGCAGTGTTCACGCGAGTCGCTGCATCCACTATGTTCTCCTCCGAGGCGACGTGTCGAAACACCACCTCGATACCTTGGTCTCGAAACCATCTCACAGTTTTCCTGATCTCACGCACTCTGTTTCTCGCGAACAGGTTGGCGTCCAGACCGCCGTTCTTCACTTGGCTCAGTGAGATGAGCGAATCGTTCATGATGTACACCTTGGTTATTTTCTGTGCCATTTCCTCTTTGAACGTCTTTGCCAGCTTGGCACAGAGCAGAAGCGACATCATCTCTCCTTTTGGAACGGACAGTTTTGACTTGTCCGAATTGATTCGCTGCTTGCACATCTGCAGGTCGACTTCGACTCCGTCCGCGGTCTGCGTGCGCGTGTAAGCTGCGGCTGCGTAGACCCTCTCCGAGGCGTCTCCGAACACCACCAGCTCCACCGACTCATGACCGGCTGCGCCTGTCTTGCGCGGGATACTCATCTTCGCTTTTTCCACTTCTTCCATGAATTTTTTCATGCGGACGTTCAGCGAGTCACTCAGAGGAGTCTTCCACTCGCTCGTCTCCTGCGTTGAATCTTGCATAATCAGTTTTCCCTCGGTGTAAAGCGGGGCAAACCAATTACAGGGGTCGAAGATCGAAGCTAGATAAGAGAGCATGGAAGTACGAGTGAGTGGGAAAGGGCTCTTTTTGGGTTTGCTCACTGCCAGAGTGTCCTTGCTGATATCGAATATCAGACCGAGCATCTTCGGTACGGGGGTAGGGTCTCTATCCTCTTCCGACACCAGGGTGGGAAGGTCGGGGTCAGTTCCGGTGAACTTTCTCAAGTGCATCCCCATTCCCTGAAACCACCTCTTTGTCTTCTCACAGATCTCGCTCGTCTGGCGTATGTCGTCATACGGTAGCACGACGTCGTCGACGTACAAGTTCCGCTGCACCTGCTTCTTGAGCGGGTCGGAATCGGTGTCCAATCCGAGCATGTGTTCGATTGACATGTTCAGAAGCGCACTCGAGCATGCCATTCCGAAGGGGGTGACGGTGAATCGATACTCGACAATGTTGTCACTTGTCGGTGGCTTGTTGTGGTTTCGCACAAACAGGAATCTCGCGCAGTCACGGTGCTCGGCGGCCAGGCCCACCTGCAGGAAAGCGCGAGCCACATCTGCCATCAGCACGTGATTTGCGTTCCGTGCTCGGATCAGAATGGAGTGAATATCGGGCAGTACGATCGGTCCGACGTGCACTGCGTCGTTCACACTCAGCGTGTCTCGCATGTGTGAGGAGAAATCAAACACCACTCTCTTCTTGGTGGTCAGAGACTCCTTCTTCTCCACTACCTGGAATGGGCTGCGGTACACAAATCCACTCGACTTGGCTGGTGCGAGCTCGATGTATCCCTCCCGCAGGTGCTCGTCTATCGTGTCGCAGATGGCCTTCCATCTCTCAGGGTTGCTCAGCCCTCGATTGTATTCACTGATCAGGCGCTTCAGCGCGACTGGGTAGTTGTCACCGACGTCGCCGGGCATGATGCCTTGCTTGAATGGAATCTGCACCTCAATCTTGCCGTCCGGCTTCATGATAACTGTCTTCTTGAAATGGCGTTGTATTTTGTCATTCTCCGACTCGCCAACTGAGGGATCTGTCACTCCGAGATTTTGCAGTTCATATAGTTTCTCGATGTTTCCATCCACAGTGTTTGCTCGCACCATGTTCACCGAAACAAAGTTGATCGAGCTTTCGCTCTTTCCGACAACCATCAGTCCGAATACCGTGGAAATCACCATCGCGCCAGATGGCAGAGCGACTCTGCTTGCTGGGTCGACCACTTGCCAGAAGACGTCCGCGCCGAGCAGGATGCCCGGCTGGCGCGTCTCCTCTCCGATCTTCTCCACACCCATCTTCTTGAGTGCGTTCAGGTCTTTTCTGTTCATGCGTGCGCTGTGGACGGGTTTTGTGATCCCTTTCTTCGTGTACAGTTTGCACTGCATTTTCTCGCCGGTTGGCAGCAGGAACGTTGTTTCCCGCAGTGAAGATTTCTCTTTCACCGTCCCTCCACCAAACACTTGCAGGTGCAACGTTGTCTCATCCAGTGGCTGCAGTTTTAGTTCGTCTGCGAGCGTCTCGTCAATGAATGACCTCTCTGCGCCACTGTCCAGAAGGACTGGCACCAGGACGCTCTCTCCTGTGCGCGAGAGCACGTGCGCCTGCACCACCATGAGTCTGCCTGCGCTCACGCTCACTTGATTGACTGAGAATTTCTTCCACGGGCTCTTTTTCTTGCCTTTCCTAAATTCACCATCGCTGTATTTGGTGTACTTTTTTCTCCTTTGTCGCACAGAGATGAGTGATGGGCTCGCTGGCATGACTTGCAGTTGGAGGATTTACACTGTTTGGCCACGTGCGAGTCGCTCAAGCAGTTCAGACACAGTCTCAGCTCGAACGCTCTTGCCCTCCTTTCGTCGGGCGTCTTGTACTTCACGCACTCTCCGGATGCATGATTTTTGAGTGCACAGTATTTGCATGATTTGATGTATGTGCCGCGCGCTTCTCGCTTCTCCCGCGAGTCAGTTGTGGCGAATACGACTGACTCGGTCTCTCGCTCACCCTTATTCTCCGTCCTCTCGAATGTCTTTTCCTCGAGACGGTAAATAACTCGTTCTATCGCGTTCAGCAGTGCCTCGACATCATCTCGATCGAATAGATCTTCCAACATCTCCAGTTTATCCCATACAATCTCGGGAAACTTTCTTTTGATTGTGATATAGAGATGAGGAGTCTGTGTTGTGGTCAGCTCCGACAGCGCTGACACGAGAGCCGTCAGTTCGTCATGAACTGAGCGCAGATCCGCAGGTTTTTTAGACCGTGCAGGTTTCATCGAGTTGATCTGATCATGGATGACCTGGATCTGCCGCTCTGGGCGCGCGTACGTCTTGCGTAGATGCTCGACTGCATCTGCATATCTTTCCCCTGAAGGTGGGAACCGACGGATTGCTGAGAGCGCGGGGCCAGCGAGGGAATTGGTGAGTGCGGTCATTTTCACCACGTTCTCTGCCGTTCGCTTGTGCACGAGTTCGCTAAAGATTGACCAAAAGCGATTCCACTCCGCATAGTCCCCCGCAAATGTGGGGATCTCGAGTTTGTTCGACTTTGCGAGAACGACCGCTAAGTCGATCTGGCGCGCGTTGCCGCCTGCGAGATCAGTCCGCCTGGGGGGCCTCTCGGGGGGACTCGTTCGAGCCGCCGAGGCCGGCGAGGCCTCGGTCTGTGCGCGCGCATTAGCAGGCGTCGCTGCCAGCTGCTGTCTCGCTGCGGTTCTCGCGGCAGCTGACTTGCGGACTACTGTCACGGGGACCGGGGTGCGCTGTTCGGGGTCATCCGATTCACCATCTCCCGACTCCTCACTTAGGTCGGTCAGAAGAGATTCTTCGAGAACGATTTCCAGCAGGAACTCAGGTTTGAGTACGGGTGTGAACGAGGGGTCTTGCGCAGCGATCATGTCGTTCAACTCATCCATCCTCCTTCTCATCTTGGCCACCGCGCTGGTGGCCTTGCTGATCAGCAGCACTGACTCGTTTTTCAAGATGTTGTATTCGTGTTTGTGCTCGGATCTGTCCTCTTTCGATGTCTTTGTCATGATCTCTTCCGCGCCCTGTACGCATTCCCAGACGCCTCTGCACTGCGCATCGAGAGATACGGTTGCCGTGACAATTGCGGACAGCGCACTTCGCATCTTTTTCACAGTTGCAGGCACGGCGGGCTTTCCATATTTTTTTGTCAGTTTTTCGACCTCTTTCTTTGCCCTCTCGATCCTTCGATTGGATGCGATGCACCCTGCTTCGAAGGAAGGTGCCATCTCCACCCGAGCACTTTCCTTTCTTCGCACTCTCTCACGTACTTTGTTTACTTGTCAAGAGGATCGGCGCTCCGAACTCGGTTGAGTTAGCTGATGTTTTATATATGACAAAAGGTTTGACCGGCGCTCCGAACTTCGAAAAGTGAGCTGGTCAGATCGGCGCTCCGAAACTCAAGTGAGTGAGCTGATCTTATATATCTTGCGAAAAGTTTGACCGGCGCTCCGAACTTCGAAAAGTGAGCTGGTCAGATCGGCGCTCCGAAACTCAAGTGAGTGAGCTGATCTTATATATCTGGCGAAAGGTTTGACCGGCGCTCCGAACTTCGAAAAGTGAGCTGGTCAGATCGGCGCTCCGAAACTCAAGTGAGTGAGCTGATCTTATATATCTGGCGAAAGGTTTGACCGGCGCTCCGAACTTCGAAAAGTGAGCTGGTCAGATCGGCGCTCCGAAACTCAAGTGAGTGAGCTGATCTTTTATACTTTTATTTGAGCTACGGTGATTCTACTCGAAATAAGTGTGTCCAAGAGTCAAATTCAGTCTGTCTACAGAATGACTCAGGAGTATGTCGAACTCCTCTCCACTATCCGTGGTGAAACGGTAGTGGGATTTTTTGCAGGGTACGATTGCAAACGGACTCACAGACTCCTATTTGCTGCCGGTGTTAGAAGTCGCTCCGCTGATCACGTGGAAGCTTCTTCGAGTTGGGCAGTTGACTAAGAGCTGTTGACGGTCGGTGGCTGCGTGTTACAATGACTGTTGCTCTGTCTTCTAGCTTCACCGCCAATCCTGCTATCGTAAATCACACTTGGTGCTCTCGACCCGTGGTCGTAAAGGCACCTCCCCTGCCAAACGCGCTGTCCGGAGAGCAGCTGCCCAGTGCAGCTGTAATCCTTTGAGCGACGCGTGCCGCCAGAGTGTACTAAGTGACAGCACAACTCTGGGATACAGTAACCCGCGCGCATAAAATTACCATAAATGCGCAGACCATGAATGCGGGTGGTAGTAGTCTAGTGTCGGTAGCTTACCTGCGACGACGCCCCTCGGTCGTCCGGTGACTCGGCGTGCCACTCGCCGACGTCATCTACCTGTGGGATACGGCTCGGACCGGCCTGATCCGGCCCTCACCTACCCCGACCCCTAGCCGTGCGTTCTGCTCAGTGCACGGTGTGTCTGTGCTGTGCCAGACGGGTCAGTATTGTGATGTTAGACTAGCTAGTTTAGTTGCACACTTCCCCTATGTGCTCCATTTCTCGTGTCCTCATACGTGTTCACTGTGCATAGACAAGCAGTGCTTATGTTGTGAGTGTGCGTGACACTCCCTCCCTGGGGTCTGACCACTACCGAGTGGTTTTACCCTGCCGGCGTTGCGGCGGCAGTGCGAGAATGGTGAACAAGTCGGCCGCTCGACACGTGCCTGTGCATGTAAGCATGCGTGTGAGTGTGGTGATTTCAAATTCAAACGGTGCTGCGATTCAAGAATTTTAGGTGCGCGAGAGTGATGATACAATCGAGCCGCGACAAAATGAAATCAGAACAAACACGGGTGACGTCAAAGAAACCGCAATAATATACGTAGAGGATAATCACCCGTCGGTGAAACGAGAATTAGACATACTACCACTGTATCAAATCAATATTAGAATAAAGCGATCGCACAATATTCAATAACGGCACACGCGCTGTTGAGGAAAGATCAAAAGACGCTAAAGAGCGACCAGTGAAGTGTAGAATGCTCATCGGGAGCAACGCGGAAAGCGACCAAAAGAATGGAATTTGGCCGTTGCACCATGTGCGTTCCGGCGGTTCAGTGGATTTAAACACGACACAATATGATCCTATTCCTACCAGTCCACCCTGGCTGACACCTCGACGAGAGAAGCCGATAAGTGTCACAACAGCCTAGCCCCCCTCCCCTCCCTCTCATCTCACCCCAGCCACTACCAGATGTAATCACTTCCCGAAATGTCCACCCTACTCAATCAGACAACAGACAATGTTCGAGCCATTATTTATTAACGGTGGAGAGAGGGAGAGAGACCATACTCTCCTCGGGGGAGGAAGAGGCAAGAGTCCTTAGGCAATCTCCTCGGGGGCGGGGCCGGTCGGCGCAAGCGCCGACAATGTCTTTTTTCTTTCCATCACTCACTGCCAGGGTCAGGGTTGGGCGTGGGTCCGCAATATCCACATGTCTTCGGGCACTGTTCTTTCATGAATTCTTTGTAGGCAGGCACTTGACAAAGACGGAAGTCCTCAGGACAGTCAGAGACGCCGGTGGCTGGGTTCACCAAGTCCTGACATGCTGCAATGAGAACGTCATTTTGATATTTCCTCTTTTTCTGTAAACTGGGAATTGTGATGTTCTTTTTTCCATCATCACTCACTGCCAGGGCCAGGATTGACTCCACAAAATCCGCACGTCTTCGGGCACTGTTCCTCCATCACCTTCTTGTACGTGGGGTCGGTGCACAGGAACTTGCGATTGGGACAATCAGAAACGCCCGTATCTGGGTTCAGCTTGTCCTTGCAAGTGACTGCAAGGTTTGACTATCCTGAGAGAGAGAGAGAGAGAGGAAGGGAAAGAGGGAGGGAGAGAGGGAGGGAGGAAAAGAGGGGAGAGAGAAACGAACCAGTGGGAGAGTTGGTGACAGGTGTCGGTGTCTTAGAACTCGTAGGAGCAAGAGTGGTTAGAGGAGAGCAGCATAGGTTGGCAGTGCCGTTGTTGTAGCACTTGGTACCTGGAGAAGATTTTTTTCTTTATTTCTCTCTCACCCTATCTTCCCTTCTCACATGCCGGTACATCATCCTTGGGACAGAAACAATCCGCACACGTGTTTCCCAGGATGCATTCTGTGCGTGGTTGCTCATTTAGTCTCGTATGTACTAGCCACCCACCTGAGACATAGTACCCATGTCCGTCGCAGGGATCCTGCGCAGCTGTGATGGCGAGAAAAGAGAGGAGGAAGAGCATTTTCGTTTGGTGGTGCCAACAATGTCCTTCCGAGCTCTTTTGTACCTGATAAGTAGTCGGTTTATGCGCGTTTTTATGCATACCATTGAGTTACGTGATTATGAAGCGGTACATTTGCGCAGCTTGATCGGCCAACTTGGCAAGGTGATATGTGAAATCACATTCCCAAGCGACAATCAGTTTGCGCAACCGCCCATTTTCTCGTTTACTACTGATGGTCACAGAATTGTTGTCATTGGTGCGCTTTATCCGAATATCTAACGGTATGTCGCTGACGACTCGATTGGTAACGCACGCACGCAACTCGCTTGCACAGCTTGATAAGTTATTCGTTCAAGTTGGCAATCCATTGTGAACGGTATTTCCGGAAAAAAAGAACAATAATGTGTACGTGTAACGCGTGTAACTTGCAATCTGCGTCGTTCATCAAGTAAACAATGGTGAATACGTCCGCCGTTCAAGGACAAAACGAACAAAATGAGATGGCATCAATGAGATACATAGCAAGATGTCCTGTACTAAGGCGTTCGTCTCACTCTTCATTCATCAGCCAAATAGGAAGAATAGTCCATGAACACTTTCTGATGTTACGATAAAAATAGCACTAATCTATCAGATCGTTTCTCGTATGTATATGTATCACACTCTCCTATCTACCCGGGGCTGTACGGCGCGGTATCAGTTATCAATATAGGAATATAGTAAAGAACGTCGTTAGTTATACACGATAAGACGAACGGGCATTCCTCGGGTACCTCTTATCAGCTTCCACGTAGCCGAACTGTATATGTTGCGAATAGTAGGCCGTGTAAACGCAAACACTGAAATTAACGACTAGCAACCTGTCGGAGATAACACTGCATACGATAACAATTATTCATAAACTACATTAAAAAATGGTATAGAAAACATTGGTATATATATTTGTTAAAAATTGTGTTTCAAAACTCCGAAAACGAATGCAATGAATGAAATTTGGAGTTTAGAATCTATCAAATCATAAATCATATATTGATGTTTTGTTGAATTTTCACACACTAGAGAGAAGGGCGCGCAGCACCTCGCGCACTCGTTTGTACTTGGCCACCTGGGCCCTGTACGAAAGAAGCGCTGTTTCAACAAGGAAGAGCGTGCTCAAGAACTTGAACGAGTTAACAAAAGGCTTCGACAAAGAAGATACGTTCGCGTTCCTCGGGTACATGATCCGCAAACTCGACTCCGGACTATCAGCGGCTTCGCTTCGAGTATCCCAGGCGGCTTTCAGGTATGTTCTAGCGTTTCTGGTTCGCGGGTTCGTACCCGTCGTTTTTCAGACTCATCTCACGAGCAGTTTATGAAGGTGGTATAACCGCAGCTGCCGGTCAAGCACCACGGAGAGCGGCGGCTCTCGCGTAATTTCTTTTGCTCAGTTTTGACCCTTTTTTCAATGCTTGAGTTCAAGTGTTATAGAAATCCCAGAACAGAGTTAAAAGCGGAAAAAAGTCGATTCCTCGTTATCTACAATTTCCAACTTATGCACGTGCGAAGCTATAGGTACAGTGCGCGCAATTGAGCCTCCTATTGACGGCTAAATATTTGAATTCCTGCGCAAAAGACTGTGGCGAGAGGAGAGAGCGCAGACGGCGAGCGCGCGCTTCTCTCCATTTCGCATTGTCTCTCGCAATAAAGTGGTCCGCGCGGCCACTGTAAGGTAAGGCATATAGGTAAGGTATAATTATAAGTAAGGCAAATTCGTGTCGTCGTCCACCAAACCTCCACTCGAAAATCTATGATGCGCAACATTCTCTTCTGCACCCAGAAATCGTTCTCGAACTGTGAGGAGAACATTATAAGATTCACTACACTAGGATAGGATTAGTTGGACCTACTCTACACGGTTGGGGTTACAATAAGAGAAGTTCATCTACCCTACGCGCTTAGTAGAGCCGGATTTTAGAGGGTTTTCCCGAGGCCAAGATCGGCCCGAACTATAGTTCGATCATGCTCATCAATCAGAACGATTATGCAGACAGAACTTGCTACAATAAAAAGCTGGTGAGTGTGTTGTGAGTAGAGAATGAAACAAAGAAAGAGCTCTATACTGCAGTGTTCCTCTTATAATATAGACCACAATTTCGATGCGCAGGAAAACTAGCGTTATCTAATACCAGTGATTAAAATGAAAACCCGTCCATGAAGCCGTTTTCTCATCGTTGGTAATACTGTTGTCTCTCGTCTTGTTTATCGTTTCTCTCAAAAACAATCCTATATATAAATGCGTATTTATCATGATATAATTTCTTAGCAGTATCCGCACGTCTTGGGGCACTGTTCTTTCATGATATCCTTGTACGCTGGCAGTTGACAGAGACGGAAGTCGCCAGGACAGTCAGACACTCCGGTATCTGGGTTCACCAAGTCCTGGCACGCTGCAAAAAAAAAGAAGTCAATTTGCTATGCCCCCCCCCTCTTTTTCCTTCGTTGTCCGCTGGAAGTTGTTACGCTCTTTCCTTTTCCATCACTCACTGCCTGGGTCAGGGTTGGGCGTGGGTTCGCAATATCCGCACGTCTTGGGGCACTGTTCTTTCATGATATCCTTGTATGCAGGCACTTGACAGAGACGGAAGTCGCCAGGACAGTCAGAGACTCCGGTATCTGGGTTCACCAAGTCCTGACATGCTGCAAAGAAAACGTATGCCCTCCCCCATCTTACTCTTCGTTGACCGCTGTTTAGTTGTGACGCCATCTTCCTTCACACCACTCACTGTCAATGCTAAGGTTGACTCCACAAAATCCGCACGTCTTCGGGCACTGTTCCTTCATGACCTTCTTGTACGTAGGGTTGGTGCACAGGCGTTTGAGGTTGGGACAGTCAGAAACGCCCGTATCGGGGTTTAGCTTGTCCTTGCACGTGCCTGGAAGGTTTAATTTAAAAAAAAAAAGGAGAATAGGGAGCGGAAAAAAGACGCGACATGAGAAGAAAGAAAAGGAAGGGTAGTAGTGGTGACAGTTATCGCAGGAGCAAGATGGGTTAGAGAAGAGGGAGAGCAGCACACGTTGGCATTGCCGTTGTTGTAGCACTTGATACCTGGAGAACTCTCTCTCACACTCTCTATTTAGGGATGTCAAGAGGTATTTTCAAGTGTCTCGGATATGTGCTTACTGTATATCAAAATGAAGTAAATTATATGTAGTTTTGAAATAGTATCATTTGAATTAGTTGTTTTCTTTCATTTCCGCGTTACGCGCATCGAAAGCGCGCGGTTTGAGGGCGCGCGCGGCACACAACTTCACAGAGAAAGGCTAAGCCACGCCCCTTTTTGACGTCATTTTCATGGGATCAAATCAATTTTTGTCAAAAATAATAGGTTATGACACGGTCCAGCGCCAAACGGAAAATACTAATAGATACAACTTTTTACGGCGCGTCGAATGGTGTATTCCGTTTGGCGCTGGAAGATGCCGCATATTTGTGCCATCTAAGCTCCGCCCACTTGACATCCCTATCTCTATTTATCTCTCTCTCTTTCTCTCTCTCTCTCACTCTCTCTCTCTCTCTCTCTCTCTCTTTCTCTCTCTCTCTCTCTCTCTCCCCAATTTTCTTTGCTCTCACCTGCCGGTACATTATCCGTGGGGCAGTGACAGTTCGCACACGTGTCTGCCAGGATGCAATCTGGAGAGAAATGTCTTCTCGATCATCAAATATCCCCACCTCCAACATAGTACCCATGTCCGCGGCAGGGGTCCTGCGCAGCTGCGATGGCGAGAAGAAAAAGGAAGAACAGCATCGTTCGTTGCTGCCCACAACGTCCTTCCGTGCTCTTTTCTATTTTCTTCATATCACTGAGTGGCGTAAACATAAAAAGTGTACGCGCGACTCGCACATTCGAGGCTCTGACAGTGTAATCACATTCCCAAACGACAATCACTTTTTTTCTTGTTCACTACTGATGAACACGAAATCGTTGTTAGTGGTGCGCATTATTTGAACATCTAACGGTATGTCGCTGACAACTGGAATCCCACGCAACAAACTCTTATCACAGCTTGATGTCACAGATCGACCATGTTGGTAATTTGGTGTGAACGATACTTCCGGTAAGCGAACAATAATGTAAACGAGCAACGTGCAACCTGCCAGTTCAACAAACAAAAAAATATAGCGATTACGTCCGCTGTTCAACAAAATGACACTGACTATTTATCACTATCAGTTCCGTTTTTATATCTGCCTTCTATTGTTCTACTTCTACATACCCGGGTGACATCATTGTCCGGCGTATCTGGGCGTATCTCGCTTTTCTATTTCCACATCACAGTATATCGCAGTAGATAGATAGGTTTATTACCGATAACATGGAAAAAATCGAAATTATAAACAAAAAGTGAGCAATACAAACGGCAGGTATAAACGGGGTTTCAATGATATTGAACACGAACATAATCACATAGTATTACATGGAAAAGGAAGTGGGGGGAGAGCTCTCTATAGGTTGCGCAATTTGCTAGGTGGCATGAGATCTAATGTAGAGAGTTGTGATTTGAAGATAGAGGGATCATTGATAGAGATTAGGTCACGAGAAAGCGCATTCCATATTGCGAAGGTTCTGCTTGAAAAAGTGCTGGTACGGCCTGTGTGATCAAATGATGGAACAATTCTAAATTCATGAGAGCCACGAGTACGAGATGGAATAATTGCAAAAAGACCATGATAGTCCAATATAGTTTTCGAGTGGATTACTTTGTGAATGTATGTGACATCATTCAAGAATCGTCTATTTTCGAGAGTTTGAAGATTGAAAAGCTCAAGGCGTTGAGGATATGATAGGCTGCGCCCGATACGCTGACACACACGACGAGTATAATAGCGTTGTATGCTCTCAATTAGGTTTACAGAAGCAACATCAGTAGGGTTCCAGAGCTCAGTGCAATATTCTAATTTACAGCGAAAATAGGTTGTGTATGCGGTGATCAGTAGTGTGGGATTTCGTGTTTTGTATGTCCGAAGAAAATCATTTATAGAATACAGAGTTTGTTGAATTATTTGTTTGAAATGATCACGGAACAATAAGTTATTACTCATGAGAATACCAAGATCCTTTGCAGAATCTACTGGTTTGAGAGTTGAGTCATGGACGATATAAGTGTGCCTTGGATTCCGCTTGCCTACATGCAATATTTGAGTTTTCTCAGTGGATATCTGAAGTCCCCATGAAGCTGACCATGCTGCGACTATGTCAATGGCTTTTTGGAAAATAGACTTCGCAGAAGTACTGGTAAAATCAAAAGGAAAGTAAATTTTCAAATCGTCTGCATAAAGCGCATAATAAACGCCATCTGGTAAATTATCAGGAATGTTATCTATGAAAATGTTGAACAGCAAGGGTCCAAGACACGAACCTTGTGGAACGCCACAATTAACAGTGCGCGGTGAGGAACGCTTAGATCCAATCATAACAGATTGCTTGCGATTTTTGAGAAATTCAATTATCCAGCCAAGAGCATTACCGCGAATACCGATAGCGTCAAGTTTCTTGAAAAGAAGGTCATGGTTGATGGTATCAAATGCTTTTTTAAAGTCGAAATAAATGCAATCTATTACGGAACCAGATGAAATATGCTTGCACCAATTCATATGACATTCAATTAGTTGTGCATTAGTGGATCGATTTTTGCGAAAACCAAATTGTTTTTTGGAGAGTAGGTTGTGCTTTTCTAAGTATTTTGTAATCTGCTGAACGCATATTCTTTCCATAACTTTAGAGATGCTACATGTGAGAGAAATCGGTCTGTAGTTTGAGACAGATTCACGTGCGCCTTTTTTGAACAATGGTTTCACCCAAGCTTCTTTCCAAATAGATGGGATTTCTCTGACAGACATGGACATTGCAAAAAGAATCGTCAATGGAACCGATATGGAAGTTGCCGTACGTTTCAGAAACACGTTGTTAATACCATCTGGAGAAGTGTTATATTTGGAATCAAGTTTGGAAATGATTTTATGAACTTCGAGAAGGGTAATATCAATCATATCAAGTGAATGTGGTAGTTTAGGCAAGTCAGCACCAGGTGGTGTGATGGAATCGCGATAAACTGATTCAAAATAGTCAGCAAAGATCTCACATTTGTCCAGCGCATTGTGAATGAAAATATCATCGTGACAAATTGCGCCGATGCCACCGTCGGGATGCATTTTATTTCGAACATCACGATAGAAAGCTGATTTATCGCCATTAACGATCAATTTAGATTCACGCTTGCAATTCCAAGAAACTATTGCTTTACGTAGGCGACGCTGTGACCTATTAGAATCGATGGAGTGGGGTCTCGTTGATGAAAGTTTATTGGCTTGTCGCTTCAGCTTAGTTAGATAACGAGGTAATGGGCGGGGGCGTTTGTTAGCTGGAGCGACAAGCGGAATGTGAGCATTAATTATGTCATGTATGATTTCGTAAAACTTGGATGCAGCTTGTTCAACTGTTTTGCCAATAAAAACACGCGTCCAGCGAATAGAATCAATAGCATTGTTAATGGTATCCCAGTTTACATTTCTATAGTTTCGTACGAGATCAGGTTTGTGGTGTGCAGACATGTCTTCGACGCGCAATATGAATTCAACTGGCAGATGATCGCAGGTACTGAAGCGATGAAGTATGCGTGTACTAGTTACAAGAGAGGAATTGTCGACAAGTATTATATCGAAAATATTTGATTTTATGCCGGTACGTTTAACCATGGTAGGTTTGTTTACCGTTTGAAACATTGAGTGTAAGCAAGCGAAATCCAAGAGCGATTTGTCAAAGTAGTCAAAAGCACGACCGCATTTCCAATCGATTGAAGGCGCATTAAAATCGCCTAAAACAATATGTGACCTGTTTTCGGAGTCAATAAGTGAGTCTAATTCAGAAATGAGCTGGAACCCTGTTCGTTTAATTTCGGGAGTAGAGCCGGGCGTACGGTAGCAAGCAATGAAGCGTATTGGTCTATCTAAGTGCAAATTGTCAGAAGGGAAAACATCAAATGAGAGAATTTCGGAGAGATTGTTGATCGATGTTGACCTGATTAGCTTAATAGAAATATTTGATTGATACAACGCCATTACACCCCCTGCATGAGTGAGCCTATCGAAACGCAAAATGGAATATCGACCACCCAGTGAGAGTGAAGCGATTGATTCGTGTGGGCTGAGCCATGTTTCGGTCAGTATAACAATCATGGGCTTTTCGGTGTTTAGAAGAAGTTCGAGTTCATATAGCTTGTTTTTGACCGAGCGCACGTTAATTAACAGAACCTTCGAAAATGGAATACGGACAGAGCTACCAGAATCAATATTATGACAATTTACAGTATCACAATCACAATCTACAGAATCTACAAAAGGGGGAGCCACCTGCGCATAGAGAGGAGATTGATCTGGGGCCTGGCGAGCTCCCTAGGAGACGGCGGACACGTCCATCGTCACGGCAGTGTCCGCGGCAGAAGAGGAAGCGGCAGCGTCCCCGGCGACCCGCTTCGGCTCCTGGAAAGTGCCTCCGGCAGACTCGTCAGCAACCCGTTTAGACCCGCGAGTAGAAGAGAGAGAACGCGCAGTGGAACAGGAAGCGGCACGAGAGCGAGACGCGCGAGACTGCGAGCGCGCAGAGGCAGTGGTGACAGCGGTGACACGGCTACTCCTGGAGGCGGGGACGGTGGGCGGCACGAACTCAGAGACGAGTGGCAGAGGAGGCGGGGCTGCGGAAGGCGACGTGTGATCCTTGAACTCGCGGGGGACACGCAGCTTGACGAGTCGGCAGTCGCGGACGACGAAGGCGACCTTGCCGGCAGACTCATTTAGGGACTTGGCCTGCCCCCGCAGGGCCCGGTCTTCTGCCAGTTCTTCCTCGGTGTAGTCTCGGCGAGCGTAGCGAAACTGTACGTTCTCCAGCGCGCTCCACCTGTGCGAGTAAATGCCCGAAAGAAGACGATCTCGGAGCTGGCTCGTCTCCAGCTGGACCTTGATGATGCGGTTTCCCTTGGGCGGTCGGACAGCGGGGTGGCGGTGGCACAAGATCTTCTTCTGGCCGTACAGTTGGATCAGCTCCTCGTCACCGGTGGCGCGGACAAGCTCCCCGATGAAGAGGAAGTCGTCCTTGGAGGTCTCCTCGTCAGTCTTCTTCTCCTCCCTACCGACGATAACGGCGCGAGTCGCCTTGTCGAGGAACACGGAGCGAGCCGACTCCGAATGCATCACGCGTGCCACACTCGAGTAGGTGAGCGTGGGAAAGTGGGGCGAGCGGGCGGCAGGGGGCGAGTCGATTGCTGCCAGCAGACGAGACAGGGCCGCGGTGTTTTGCGACACAGTCTCTTGAATAGCCTCCAGCTGCTTGCTCTGGTTGGCGATGAGCTTGCCGTGCTGCTCAATCAGGAGATTCTGCTGCTCGAGCATGCGAGAGAAGAAAGAGAACTGAGAAGAATCCATGGCAGTACCTGGTTTGGGTGGCTTTTACTCCATACAAAAACCACCCAAAAGAGTGAGAAAGTGAGAAAAGGGAAGCGCGCGAGAGAGAGAGAGAAGCAGCTAACCCGACTCACTGTACGGGCCCAGTTTCAAAACGTATCCACTGGGCCAAGTTGGCGTGAAGCTGCGGTAGATCAGGGGGCGATCAATACGGCAGCAGCGCGAGAGAGGGGCGAATAGGGCAACCGCTCTCTAGCGAGAAACGCGAGGGAATGAGAAACGCGAGGGAATGAGAAACGCGAGGGAATGAGAAACGCGAGGGAATGAGAAACGCGAGGGAATGAGGAACGCGAGGGAATGAGAAACGCGAGGAAATGAGAAACGCGAGGGAATGAGAAACGCGAGGGAATGAGAAACGCGAGGGAATGAGAAACGCGAGGGAATGAGAAACGCGAGGGAATGAGAAACGCGAGGGAATGAGAAACGCGAGGGAATGAGAAACGCGAGGGAATGAGAAACGCGAGGGAATGAGAAACGCGAGGGAATGAGAAACGCGAGGGAATGAGAAACGCGAGGGCAGTATCAGTTATGAATAAGGGATAAGACAAAAAATGATAAGACAAAATAGGTCTCCAGGTGTCTGTTATCAGATTCCACGCAGCAGCGACTTATGGAGAGAACGGAAAGAAGATTCGTATAGTAGTTGCTGAAAGTAAGCCATGTAAACGCAAAAACTGAAACTTGCGACTTACCACCTGTCGGAGATAACACTGCACACCATAAAAATTGTCTATGAACTATATACAAATAGGTGAAACTAATATAGAAAAAGTTTTTCAAAAAACGAGTGAATAAATGAAATTTTGATTTTAAGATCGACCAAATCAAAATGCGAGTCGCCATTTCTATCGCCGAGTGGCTCTCGCTGATCTTCAATTCGAGAATATCGACAGGAGTCGTGCCATCTCCTTCATCACCCCCATACCCGCGTACCGTAGTAGAAGGGCGCCACCGACCCGCTTAAATACCGCCCCATCTTGAGCACCTGCTTTCCTTGCCGTGTTTTTGAGAGGATTTTGAAACAATCGATACTGCCGCCCGCACCATCGTGCCCGCCGAGCAGTTCGGCTTCGTAGCCCGCAAGTCGACTGAGCTGCAGCTCCTGCAGTGTCTCGACCACTGGACACGCGCAGTTCAACAAGATATATATAGTTCCACAATATATACATGTATATATATAGTCGATCAGGTACCGAAATCAAATTGCAGACGTACAACATTTGCTCTAGTTTTAATGCAGAAAGAGCAGGTTTGTTTACTATTTCGATTGATTAAATGCATGAGCTTTTGTTGCATTACGTTGAGTAACACAAACTCTTCTTTTACGGAAGTCCTTTTAAAAGATAATTGCAAATGTTTTAGGTTAATATGACTTTAATAATACTCCGAGTCAAAAATAAGTCGTCACTGTTCCTGTACGAGTCAACTCTGCCTTCTCACCGCCCAGAGACATTATATCTGGAGTGCCGTAGGGAATGGTTTTGGTCCCGTCCTCTTCAACGTCTTCACCGCCGATCTCATACTTCAACTTCGCGAGCACGTCACCTGCCGTGCGTTTGCAGACGACCTGAAGATCTACCGTTCGTTCAGTCTACACGATAACCGGCAACCCCTCCAAGACGCCATTTTCAGTCGGTGGTCCGCACTCTGTCAACTGCCTCTAGCCGCACAAAAGACCGAGGCGCTGTACAATGGAAGGAAGAATCCACGCCGCATCTACACGGTAAATTCAACTTCCATCGTTGGAGTCGAGTAAATGTTGTAGATCGCGGGTTCACCACCCGGATCAACGACATCGTGATGCTCTACAAGATGCTTTTACGGCTTCGTAGAGGTTGACGCATCTAGTTTTTTTCCTCTTTGTGACTGATAGGTGCTCGCAAACTCGTTCTTACCAGGTTCAGGCTATCAAATAGAGAGCGCGTTTGGAACGTGCGAGTTTGTAAATCCTGAGTCGTCGTTTTCCAGGTCTTCACTTGAATATCTATGAACTATGATGCGAAACATTATCTCCTGCACTTAGAATCGTTCTTGAACTGGTAAAAGAACATTATAAGATTTACTTCACTAGGATAGGAAAATAGTTGGACCTACTTTACACGGTTGGGGTTACAATAAGATACTAACTTCATCTACCCACGCTCTTCGTGAAACCGGATTCTAGAGGGCATTTTCGAGTACTTCAATACTTACCAGATTCCAATGGTCAGCTTAGCTTTCTCCGTTGATTGCCAGTGTGACTGTGAACTTCTCCTTTACTCCTCGCGGAAGGGTCATCCACTCGCACTCGTCCGGCCTGTACATGACAGCGAGAGAGCCACTGTTTTCAATGGATATTTTGCTTCCGTATTCACAGTCGATGATCAAACCCCCTTCGATTCTGAAATCAACACTCATACGCCAATGCACAAAATTGTTGTTTCTCCTTATATTGGCTACGAGTACCTTAAACAATCTAAGCGCAAACTCTCAAATCTCGAAACTCATAGAGAGAGAGAGGGAGAGGGGGGAGGAAGGATAGGGGCCATAGGGACCGCTGCTGTGGTACAGTTGCGAGTGGGTGATAGTGAGGCAAGCAACATGATCACGTGTGAGGCTGTCCTGCACGGCAACATGTTCATCGGAACGTGTGTGGAGGTGTGTGAGCACATCTCGAAACTGATAGAGAGAGAGAGAGAGAGAGAGAGAGAGAGAGAGAGAGAAGGAGAGGGAGGGAAGGAAGGATAGGGGCCATAGGGACCGCTGCTGTGGTACAGTTGCGAGTGGGTGATAGTGAGGCAAGCGACATGATCACGTGTGAGGCTGTCCTGCACGGCAACATGTTCATCGGAACGTGTGGGGAGGTGTGTGAGCACATCTCGAAACTGATAGAGAGAGAGAGAGAGAGAGAGAGAGAGAGAGAGAGAGAAGGAGAGGGAGGGAAGGAAGGATAGGGGCCATAGGGACCGCTGCTGTGGTACAGTTGCGAGTGGGTGATAGTGAGGCAAGCGACATGATCACGTGTGAGGCTGTCCTGCACGGCAACATGTTCATCGGAACGTGTGGGGAGGTGTGTGAGCACATCTCGAAACTGATAGAGAGAGAGAGAGGGGGGGGAGGAAGGATAGGGGCCATAGGGACCGCTGCTGTGGTACAGTTGCGAGTGGGTGATAGTGAGGCAAGCGACATGATCACGTGTGAGGCTGTCCTGCACGGCAACATGTTCATCGGAACGTGTGGGGAGGTGTGTGAGCACATCTCGAAACTGATAGAGAGAGAAAGAAGGAGGGGGAGGGGAGGAAGGATAGGGGCCATAGGGACCGCTGCTGTGGTACAGTTGCGAGTGGGTGATAGTGAGGCAAGCGACATGATCACGTGTGAGGCTGTCCTGCACGGCAACATGTTCATCGGAACGTGTGGGGAGGTGTGTGAGCACATCTCGAAACTGATAGAGAGAGAAAGAAGGAGGGGGAGGGGAGGAAGGATAGGGGCCATAGGGACCGCTGCTGTGGTACAGTTGCGAGTGGGTGATAGTGAGGCAAGCGACATGATCACGTGTGAGGCTGTCCTGCACGGCAACATGTTCATCGGAACGTGTGGGGAGGTGTGTGAGCACATCTCGAAACTGATAGAGAGAGAAAGAAGGAGGGGGAGGGGAGGAAGGATAGGGGCCATAGGGACCGCTGCTGTGGTACAGTTGCGAGTGGGTGATAGTGAGGCAAGCGACATGATCACGTGTGAGGCTGTCCTGCACGGCAACATGTTCATCGGAACGTGTGGGGAGGTGTGTGAGCACATCTCGAAACTGATAGAGAGAGAAAGAAGGACGGGGAGGGGAGGAAGGATAGGGGCCATAGGGACCGCTGCTGTGATACAGTTGCGAGTGGGTGATAGTGAGGCAAGCGACATGATCA